>JAKUCM010000554.1:0-72408 GCA_023374145.1 Lepidium sativum
ACAATATCTTAATTGCTCAGGAGATGTTTCACGCTCTCCGTACAAATAAGGCTATTAAAGGTCAATTTATGGCCGTTAAAACCGATATGAGCAAAGCCTATGATAGAGTTGAATGGAAGTTTATTGACGCCATTTTAAGGAAATTTGGCTTCGGGGAGAAATGGATAAAATGCATAATGTATTGTATTACGAGTGTGGAATACTCTGTAGTTTTGAATGGGACTCCCAAAGGCAGGATATTGCCGAGTAGAGGACTCCGACAGGGGGACCCCCTATCACCTTACCTGTTTATTCTTTGCACGCAAGTTCTTATTTCTAAAATGAGACAAGCTGAGTTAAGTGGACAAATCACGGGTATAGCAATTGCCAGGACTAACCCAAAGGTGTCTCATTTACTTTTTGAGGACGATACTTTGTTTTTTTGTAAGTCTTCAGTCGATGAAGCATCGGAAATTCTCCGTATTTTAAAAGAATATGAGACGATTTCGGGTCAACAAATTAATTTCGCTAAGTCATCAATCCAATTTGGACACGTTGTCCCGAATACTTGTAAAATAGAACTCCACCAGATTCTAGGGATATCTAAAACAGGAGGAATTGTTTCATACTTAGGGCTCCCGGAAAATATGGGAGGAGCGAAAACAAAAATCTTTACTTTTGTTTACGAAAAACTCCAAGAAAGGGTAAATAGTTGGTTGGCAAAATTTTTGTCAAAAGGGGGGAAGGAAATACTGATCAAATTGGTGCTGGCGGCATTACCTACCTACGTAATGGCTTGCTATCGACTACCAAAAGGGGTAATTCAAAAACTAAACTCAGCTATACCAATTTTTGGTGGTCAAATAACCAGACTTCAAGAGGAATACATTGGAAAAAATGGCAATTTCCAAAATCCGAAGGAGGATTAGGTTTTCATACCTTGGAAGATTTTAATACTGCACTTCTAGCGAAACAACTATGGAGACTAATTGAATGTCCTGAATCTCTTTTTGCCCTTTAGCGGCAAAAGCAACTGCCTCCCCATCATATGGTTGGAGAAGCATTATTTCAGCCAAACCCTTACTTTCCAAAGGGATTAAGAAACAGATTGGGGATGGCAAATCCATCAGGATCTGGAAGGACCCTTGGATCCCATATATTATTCCTCGTCTGGCTATGGCAACTTGCCCACCTTTATTCTCAGACATGACTGTAGACCAATTTATTGATAATTCAACACATACATGGAAGGAAATCCTGGTACAACAATATTTTAATCTGGTGGAGTCTCAACTGATATTAGGTCTTCCTATTCCCCGAATACCAAAATCAGATTATTGGGGTTGGCTTTTTAATAGGACGCGAAGATATTCAGTTAAGTCAGGCTACCAGATTGCAGAGCAAAATAATATCACAAATAATAGACGCATTGGGCCAGATTTCCAAGGACTTATATCTAAGATCTGGAAATTGGAGTGTCCGTCTAAAATAAAACATTTCATATGGCAAGCTCTTACAGGGTGTGTGGCAGTTAAACATAACTTATCTACTAGAGGTATTAAATATGACACACATTGTACTCGCTATGGTACAGATCAAGAAACTATAAACCACGCCATCTTTGAATGCCCTCCAGCACTCCAAACATGGGCTTTATCAGCAATCCCATCTGCTCCATCAATTTTCCCGGCCAAAACCATCTGGCATAATCTTGATTATCTTTTGTGGTGAATACCAGTCAACGACGACACTAAGACTTACCCCTGGTTGATATGGAACATTTGGAAAGCGAGAAACGAACACTGTTTCTCCAATGGGGAATCTAACCCTCGAAATTTAGTTCTTCAAGCCAAATCAGACTATCAGGAATGGTCCTTGGCAAGGAGTAATTTTAAGGGTACCAGTTCGATATATCAAGAACACCAATCCCTGAAAAAGTCTCCCTTCTTTTACCCTTCCACATCTAATCACATGTTCACTGGCTATAAATGCTATGTGGACGCTTCCTGGAAGTATACAGACTGCAAAATCGGTTTAGATTGGTTCTGTTTTCCGGACTCGGTGGAATGAGCAATCACGGGGGCACGCAGAGTTTACCGGAGTCTATCTGCTCTTCACTCAGAGATATAAGCAGTTCTTTGGGCTACAAAATCTCTGGTGGAGTTTAACATTACGGAGGTGGAGGTACTGACAGATTGTGAGACGGTTATAAAGATTCCCAATCACCCAAAGGAGTGACCAACTTTTCTTCTCTACCACGAGGATTTTACCAGGCTAAGTTCTTTGTTTTCCATGTTCTCCCTCTCTGTTATTCCAAGAAAATTTAATCACAAGGCAGACTCTCTCGCTCGTTATGTTCGAGAGATTGCCTTGGATCCTTTGTACTCACTCCATGTTCTGTGATTTATAATATTCTGCCGTTGACAAAAAAAAAAGATTATGCCTCTCACAATAACTGTAATTTTTCTAAAGTCAACATAAATAAAATAAGGTAGTAACTATGTTAAAATTTAAATGTATCTACATTTATGTGATGTGAATGTTAAAATAATATTGTTTCCCATATAATTTTTGTTAGAGTTTTTTTTTTTTAAACTTCAAAATATTAATATAATGACCTTTGAAGTAAGCCAAACATCTAAAAAAAATTATTCAGAATTAAAATATCCAAAAACCTGATAAATATTACTTTTAATAGATCTTAGAAGGTGTATTGAAATTAAAATTTTAAATGATTTTGATTTCTTATTCAAATCATGATTTCTAAATCATTTATCTGTGTTATTGAACAAAAAATGTTTATGCAAATTATTTAAAATAATTCACAATATCATGTCATTCAGTCAATAGTTTATTAAAATTATATCAAACCTCATGTTATTCAAAAGTTACCAATTTTTTTTTACGAAAATTGTGAAAGATTTTAAAGAGTTTCTTAGTTGAAAAAAGATTGCTCAAAATTTCAAAAAGAAAATACTTCTCCAATCATCTAATATATTTCTGAGACACATTAAAGTTTATATTGCTTAATACTGTCTCGTTGATCTAGCAACATACCTCGCAGTAGTGATAATCAAGAAAACACATGGAACAATGTGATGAACCATAATGATTTTAGATTGGTACATCGTACTCGTAGGTAGGTTAAGAAGCTTCTTTAGGCTAATGATAAACAAGATGTTGCAATAGATTATAAGAGATGAAGTTTAGAATCATTCGACAAAGATGATCTACAGAGCATTGAGAGTTGAAATGAAATGTATAACACAAATTCTAAACAACCAAATCTGAAAGAAATGATGATGACGAAAATGACATACATGTGTTTTTTATTCGACTTTACAAGATATAGAATTTACTCCTCATATCACATGGAATCTCTTAAAATCTTATAATAAAAGCTTTTAAAGTTTCCAAATCATTTTTTAAACAAAAAGAGAAGTATTACTCAGATATTACCAAATATCCTAAAAACTCACTCAAATCTTTTCAAATCTATCAAAATATAATTTTAGTCAAATCTCCTAAAAGTCTTGTTTTAATACACCGAACAAGGTCACGTTGTCTAGATGTACCACAATTTATAAAATCTCTCAGACAAGGCATCGATCGATCAGATTACATATTAAAAAACAAGAAGCAATTTCAGAGCCTCAAAATGACATCATCAGCTAAAAAGCCTCAAGATCGAGAAGTATAAAGCTCACAAAGAATATTATTTGGAACATGAGATATAAAAAATTATAGAAAAAATACAAGATGAAAGATTAATAAAATTTGAGACGCTCCTTAGTTTTGTGATTATAATGATCTAGCTAATAATTCAATATTATTTATATGATTTCTTCTAACTATATTATAGTAGATTTAAAAAAGGATTTTAGAAGTGGATTGGTTGTACATTGAATTTTATCAATCCAATTGTTAACAAAAAAAAATGTTTGAGATGCAAAAAATATTAAAGAAAAAACAAACAAAAAGCCTTCATAATGATCTACAAAATCATATTAAAAATGAAAATTAGAAAAATTTACTTGAGCATATATCCAAAAACATCAAGAAAAAATATCATTATCTGTCAACCATAAATATTATTATTTAATTCTAATCCGGGAAAGATTTTATAAATCAAAAATAATAAACTAACTCTCTAATATAAGGAGGTAAATTATAAAATTTATAGCATCGTTACCTTAATTTACATTAAAAATAATATTTTTATTAACATTGGTGAAGAGAAATCAGAAGTTTGAAACCGAAGCTATAAAAATGGGTCAGCTCCCTCTTCAGAGAGCCCCGCCGGTTGCTTCGGTTGCCGGACGACCTCCTTCTCTTCCGTCTCCGCCTTCTTCCGCTCCTCGTCCCTCCCTCCCTTGCCCAACCTCCTCTCGCCGAACCCTTCCTCGTAGATTCTTCGTCGCCAGGTTTTTTTTTCTCTTTTCGTCGGAATTTTCTTTTCTTTTGTCAATGTGCTTGTAGCTCTATTTAGTTATGGATTCACAGTTCCTGTACAGAGATATACTTTGTTGATATTAAGATTTTTGTGTTCTTTCTTTTCACGTCATTTTCGTATTTTCATTGGGAAGTTGGAGAAAATCAAAATATTTGTTTCTGATTGCATATTGTGACTTGTGACTTTTCCATATTGGTTGATCATCGATGTAGTTTGTGACTTAGTTGTTGTTTCTTTGTGTTGTTTGGTTTTCTTCCATAAGTCGATGAATGTGTTTTTCTTGTTGAAAATTGATACAGGAATGTGTTTTCTATGGTTTTAGTGATTAGCTTCTGTTATTTGGTCTTTTGCTACCTCTTCTTTTAATTTCTAGTAGTTATATTTTTCTAAAGCATTTCAGCGTACTTTGATGGAAAAACATGGGGAATGTAAACAGAGATTTTTTTATGTATCACTAAGCCTTTTCCCACTGAAAGCCTTTTCGTTGTCTTCGTTATTCGTAAGTTACGATAGATAGTTTCTCATGACCCTTTTGCATCATCTTTGATAGATTCCAAGATGATTTTGTTTGTGTTTCTCGTTGTATTCATGGACTTGTCTTAAATTCTGTTACTATTGCTTGCTTGTGTTAATATTTTCATCCCACATAGTCGGGTATCAATTTATAAGTTGTATTGGGGCGATGATAGAACTAAGTTTTTTCATTATTTACAGTATTGCTTTATAGGTCGTTTCTCATCATCCAACACTAATTTGGTGTTGTGCTGTACTATCTTTTACATTCAGGAAATTTCCCCTAATTAATGTTGTCTCTTGCTTGTGACAAAACAGATCGATGTCATCCCACATTGTCGGGTATCCTCGTATTGGGCCGAAGAGAGAGCTTAAGTTTGCATTGGAGTCCTTCTGGGATGGGAAAACCAGTGTTGATCATCTGCAAAATGTTGCTGCGAACCTGAGAAAATCCATATGGACATATATGGCTGAAGCAGGAATCAAATATATTCCCAGCAACACCTTTTCATACTATGATCAGATGTTGGATGCCACAGCAATGCTTGGGGCTGTTCCTCCTAGATATGGTTGGGGAGGTGGTGAGATCGGATTTGATATTTATTTTTCCATGGCACGGGGAAATGCTTCTGTTCCTGCTATGGAAATGACCAAGTGGTTTGATACGAACTAGTAAGTTATGAATCCTGTTTCTTCTATGTTTTGTCAAGTATCTTTCTCAGTTATAACGCTAATAAATTTCCTAACAGCCATTACATTGTTCCTGAGTTGGGCCCTGATGTCAAATTTTCCTATGCATCCTGCAAGGCTGTGGCTGAATTTAAAGAGGCCAAAGCTGTACATTGACTGGAACCTTTCCCGCTTCTATTGAGCTGTTACTGTACATTTGTTATGGGCATATAGATAGTTTATGATATTACTTCTTCATGTCTTTAGCTTTCGTTTTTTCCCCAAGTTCTTATTTAAATCTTTGCTTCTGGCTGTTCATGCCACAGCTTGGCATAGAGACAATTCCGGTGCTCATTGGTCCCATGACCTACTTGCTCCTGTCAAAACCAGCAAAGGGTGTTGATAAATCATTCTGCCTTCTTTCTCTGATTGACAAGATTCTTCCTGTCTACAAGTAAGATTATTTTGAGGCCAGTGTGAGGTTTTTAGAAATTAGCTCGCCAAAATAAATTCAATAGATACAGTTGCATGTGGATGGTGCTCCAACCCTTAACAGGTTTCTGTGGCATTTATTTTGCCAGAGAAATTTTGGCTGATCTCAAATCTGCTGGTGCACGATGGATTCAGTTTGATGAGCCTATACTAGTAATGGATCTTGACACCAGCCAATTGCAGGCATTTTCCGATGCGTACTCTCACATGGAGTCATCTTTGGCGGGCATGAATGTTCTTATTGCTACATACTTTGCAGATGTTCCTGTTGAATCGTACAAGACATTGATGTCTCTGAAATGTGTAACTGGATTTGGATTTGACCTTGTTCGTGGATTGGAGACTCTTGATTTAATCAAGGAAAATTTTCCTTGTGGAAAGCTACTATTTGCTGGAGTTGTTGATGGAAGGAACATTTGGGCCAATGATCTTTCTGCTTCAATCAAGACACTACAGACTCTTGCAGATATTGTTGGAATAGGTGTCAGTAAACAACATTATAATTTTTTCCTTTCACTTCTCTTACCTATTCAACTTCAGAATGATGTAAACCTTTCTCTCATCTTTACAGAAAAAGTTGTGGTTTCTACTTCTTGCTCTCTACTCCATACGGCTGTGGACTTGGTGAATGAAATCAAACTTGATAAAGAACTAAAATCATGGCTTTCATTTGCTGCACAAAAGGTCGTTGAAGTGAATGCACTTGCCAAAGCATTCTCTGGAGCTAAGGATGAGGTACATCTTAGCTTATTACATTATGGAAAACTTTTGAGGCATACTATCTTGGAACATGATATAGGCTCTGCGTTTCTAAATGGTCTTTGAGTTATACTTTTTCCACGATTGAAGTTATTGGCTTAAAACATATGTTAACTGACTGCAACTACTGCGATGCCAAACAAATTTAAATCTCATCTACTGGACGTTTACCTGATCTCATGAATCATTGCTGGGACTTTACTTTTATTTGATATCAGAAGTAGTCAAACTTCGGATTTTGTATTGTCTTGGTCCCTTTGTAGACATTGTTTGCTTCTAATTCCATGCACCAAGCTTCTAGAAGATCATCCCCAAGGGTGACAAATACAGCTGTACAACAAAAGGTAAGGAAATATCTAACAAACTACTCTTTCACATTTTGTATCCTGGGCTTCTATCTTGAATTACTTCCTTACTCAGGTTGCTGCAGTAACGAAATCTGACCACCGCCGTTTTACAGAAGTAAGTGCTAGGCTACAAGCTCAGCAGAAGAAGTTGAACCTTCCTGCTATTCCAACTACGACAATTGGATCCTTTCCTCAGACCACAGATATCAGACGGATACGCAGGGAATTCAAGACCAAAAAGTAGGCCTATCTATCTAATGATGTAGCTGAAAACTTTTATGTCATTATATTACTACTCATGCATACTCTTCATTTGCAGGATATCAGAAGTTGACTATGTCCAGACTTTCAAAGAGGAATATGAAAGGGTTATCAAGCTTCAGGAAGAGCTTGGGATTGATGTATTGGTGCATGGAGAGGCAGAGGTAGCGATATACCATAACCTAGATTTATTATTCAAACTATTCCATTATTTACCGTCCTAATATGTTATAGTCCCGCAGAGAAACGATATGGTGGAGTATTTTGGTGAGCAGCTGTCTGGCTTTGCTTTCACCTTAAATGGGTGGGTCCAATCATATGGGTCCCGCTGTGTCAAGCCACCTATTATCTATGGTGATGTCACCCGGCCAAAGGCAATGACTGTCTTCTGGTCGTCAATGGCACAGAAAATGACCCAACGTCCTGTAAAGGGGATGCTTACTGGTCCTGTCTCAATTCTCAATTGGTCCTTTGTAAGAAACGACCAACCCAGGTGTGACAACTAAGCCTATCAAGTTTTCTTGTACTATATGGCATTCCATTTCAACATTCTTGTTGTGCATAGGCATGAGACATGTTTCCAAATTGCACTTGCCATCAAAGATGAGGTTGAGGACCTTGAGAAGGCTGGCGTCACTGTTATCCAGATCGATGAAGCTGCTCTAAGAGAGGGATTGCCTCTTAGAAAATCCGAGCAAATTTTTTATCTTGACTGGGCCGTCCATGCATTTAGAATCACAAACTGCGGTGTGCAAGACACTACTCAGGTCATCTTTCTTTCACTTTATTCCTCCCTTTGACATAAAGCATATTCTTACCGGTTATGTTGATCATACTGTATTTTCTGCCATTTGTTGGGATAGTATAAAATTTGATAGCAATATTAAAGATGTGGAGTAATGACTGAATTACTAGAAAAATCTCGTTTATATTATAAGGTCCGTTGTTTAATGAATTCTTTTACCCATGCACTCCTTGTGGTTCATGCAGATCCACACTCACATGTGCTATTCAAATTTCAACGACATCATCCAATCAATCATTGATATGGATGCTGATGTGATCACTATTGAGAACTCACGGTCAGATGGGAAGCTCTTATCTATCTTCCATGAAGGAGTAAAATACAGTGCTGGAATCGGTCCAGGGGTTTATGACATTCACTCTCCCCGTATCCCATCAGCTGAAGAAATAGCTGAGCATATCAACAAGATGCTTTCAGTTTTGGACATTAAAGTCCTTTGGGTGAACCCTGACTGTGGCCTAAAGACGCGGAAGTCTTCTGAAGTTAAATCCGCACTTGGCAACATGGTTGCTGCTGCCAAGCTAATTCGCTCTCAGCTAAATAAGTCATAAGCCATTCTGAAGTAAGCTTTCTCATACGATCTTCTCATACTATCGTCTAGATAGAACCACCATTGGTTAGGTCATAAATATATTTCTTTATCAATTACTGTGATGAACTTTGTTATGACGCAATGCATCAAGTTTCATCAATTTCCCATCTTATTTTGTAGAATTTCTCCACTTGTGGATTTTTGAATTTTTTTAATCATCAAGCAATTCTTGTAGGGTTGGTAGTTCTGATTGTTTTCCTCAATTCTAGTAAAAATTTCTGGCACTAGAATTCAATATACTAAGGCTAATTAGAGATCTATAAATTGGAGTTTTCGCATTTTCTTGTCACACAGTTTTACATATATGTAGAAGGAAATTAGCAAATATTATGCAATTATTTGCATGAGCAAGCTTATTACATTGTGAGGCGCAAATGTTAGGGTCACTCATTCGTCAGTTTTCCACACAAGGGATGAGCGTACTGCATTTCTAGCATACAATAAGATTAGCAGAACCAATGAAATTGAAGCAGCCAGATTGCAAACTAGTTGTCTTTTGTTCTTAGCTTCTGTGACCAAATGTCCAGTTGCCTCTTTGTACTTCTCGAACCATTTCGCTCCAACTTTGTCCTTCTCCTCATCCTTGGAACTCAAAGGTCTGTTAGGCTCAGCAATTAATTCTTTTTTTCCATTTTGTACTTCTCTTGCTTTCTGCTGTGCATCATGTTTCAGCTGATCGGTTTTCCCACCACTTGGCTTCTCAACCATTTCTTTTGTACTGTGGCCTTGTTTTGTCTCATGCTGGTTACGGGGTTTCATGATCACCGGTGGTTTGACCGGTGATGGTGGCTTAGTTTGAGGGATTTCTGTCTTTAGTTTGGGATGTCTGATATAGAGTTTGTTATCTTTGAACATAGCTGAGACTGAGTCAGTGTCTACAGTCAAAGGAATGGGAATTTCTTGGTGGAAGCGAATCCATTTGTTTCCGCCAGATGGGCGTTCTCCTTTTAGTCTTAGTTTCCTTGTTGCAGTAACCGCGACCTTAAGTTGTTCTTTCCTAAATCCTAACCACAGAAAACAATGCTTATCAGCTTGCTTGATGTTACCAAACTATTTCTCTGTTCTATGTGTTTGATGTAGAAAAAGGAAAATGAATAAATAGGATTGAGAAGAAGAAGAAAACGAACCTGGAAGATCAGCGACAAGGACCTCGGCGTCTGGTTCAGAAGTCCATTTAGTTGCAGGTTCAAAGTCTTGGTAAACTCGTTCCATTCCGTAGTTAGCCATTCTCTCTTAACTCTCTCTTTTTTCTTGTTTGGTGCTCTTTGTTTTGGTTTTACAGGTAATGTTTTGTTTTGTGAAAGAGCACTATGGATCTCTATGAATTTATAGGCTAAAAAGTTTATTAAACAACAAATAGTTTTTGTGATTTGGTTTTAGTTTGAAGAAACGAAGGCTCAAGTCTTTGGTTTTCCACTTCCTCTATGTCTTCTTTAAGTTTTCTTTGTCTTCACGATTTTAACTATTCTTTGGATTGAAATTAATATCAAGTATCCCTTTTATTTGCCTGTCCTTTTATATGCCTGTCTACAAAATTAGAATTTCATGATTTAGGACACTTATTTATTATATTATAATCCCTAAACTATCATTTAAATAATAAATTGTACGTCTAAATTTGATTTTAAAATCTTACATATGATTAAAAACATGTGCAGCTTATTACACAAACCGGTTTATCATAACACCCTTTATGCAATCAAAACGCAACTACATTCACATCATAAACATATACAAACACAAGCTTTCAAATGTTCTTCCTCTGCTGGATTTTCCAATCCAAGTATTTCTCGACAACATCGAGTCCACAGTACTCCTTCACAACAGGCATTGTCGCTGGAACAGGCAATTCAAAGTATGGATCAATCTCCTGTTGGTTATTATTCCATGTCAGAACCTGTTTCCTGGCTTCTTTAACAGCTGCTCGTATAGCACAATGAACAGAAGCCGCTAAAAGCAATGGTGGTTCACCCGAAGCTGTATCGAAACCATAACAGTAAGACCTTTGAGTTTTGATCCTTGGGGTTACAGTAAGGACATGACAAGAAATCAAATGGGTAAATTGATGAATGAAGTGACCTTTAGAGGAAAGAACACGGTTTTTGTGTTGTCCACTGTTGAGAATCTCGACATTGAACTTTCTTGGGATTGTGTCGACAGTTGGGACTTTGTAAGTCCAAGTACTGTCTGTAACTATAAGACCATCCGAGTTCATTAGGAACTCTTCAAGCATGAAGAACCCAAGTCCTTGAACAAACGCTCCTTCAATCTATACACAGAAATACAAAATCATATAACCAAACAATATAACATTACAAATCCAGATCCAGGAACACACATAAGACTGGTTCCAGTTGTGTAACCTGTCCTAAATCCACAGCCGGATTGAGACTTTTCCCGCAATCATATATAATATCTGTGCGCAGAATCGTTGTTGCACCCGTCAAAATGTTTACTTCAACCTGTTTGTTACAACCAAGGAAACGAAATTATAACACATAACATAAGTAAGCTAAGAAGAGTTATTCTTCAATATTTGGAGATATACCTCGCTTGCTGCAACTCCGTAGTTAAGG
Organism: Lepidium sativum; assembly: GCA_023374145.1. Classification (NCBI taxonomy): domain Eukaryota; kingdom Viridiplantae; phylum Streptophyta; class Magnoliopsida; order Brassicales; family Brassicaceae; genus Lepidium; species Lepidium sativum. The sequence goes on from JAKUCM010000554.1 coordinate 11,447, forward strand.
TAATCACCAGAGGCAGCTTCTGGCATGTATTTGGTACTAAACGCCAAATTTATCGATTGCCGATAAGCCTGCACCAGACAATTCAAAAGTAAAACCATTCAAAGTCCAGTTAAAAGAGCACAAGAATATCAAAAGGATTAGTATTTCAAGAGTATGAACCTGACTGATGAGGTTATCCCAAGTCACAGGTCCTCCTGTTTGCTCCACCAATGCGGTTTTGATGGGTAAAAGCCTTTCGACTAAGCCATTGCAACAAATCCTAACTGCTTCACTGCTCGCCTCAGAGGTCGTGCTACCACCAGTAACTGCGCCTTGCACCATACTTAAGGTGTCAGATTGGATGACTCGGATCTTCTTAAGCAACTCATCACTTGTAGTACCGCATTGGATTAATCCAAGGGAATATGCAGCCATTTGCTTCACTTTAGTCCATAGCCCTTGTCCTATCTCAATCCCTTGAACCTCAACTGCTATTGACCCATCGCTCAAAATGCTTACTCTTCCCGGTGCTGATGTCATATGCACTGCATAAACTGCAGGCACACGCGAAATCCCTCTCTTTCTCCACTTGTTTGATGCATTAAAATCCTCAACCACCTTCCTCCGCTGGTTAAATCCCGAGAACTCATCGAGCTTGTCCCAAAGAAATGGTAATGTGTACTCAGGGGAATCACCAGCTTTGGCATCGTAAAACAACCTTAAGCTCTCATACGTATGGAGATTAACCTTCCTGATTTCATCCACATCAACTGAAAGATTTGAAGCTACTTGTTCAAGAATGGCTTCTGCTATATATGTTCCTTGTACATCCCCAGGAGCTCTAACTGCGGTTCTGCTTACAGTGTTTGTTTTGCATAATTTCGCATTGAAAGATAAAGCACCCCAGTCATACTTCATCAGTGCTCCTTGGATTCCTATTGGTATTATTGGGCTTACATCTTCAGTTAACCCTGCATCAAGTAGCACTTCTAAATCCAACGCTGTAATCTTTCCATTAGATTTGAATCCAACACTATATGTGACTTTCATCGGATGTCTTCCTCCTGTGGTTATCATATCTGTTTTGCGGTTCACATATGTCCTCACCGGACGCTGCATTTTGGATGCTGCTAGTGCACAAGCTGCAGCCACCTAGAACAGGTTGTTGACAAAAAGAAAAAGTTAAAATCAAACATCAAAAATTATCACTGGAGAGTGTACATTCAAATATATGAACTCACAGGCATTGATTTCACCGCTTTCCCACCAAATCCACCTCCAACTCTTCTAGTGATGACACGCACATTATGCTCAGGAACTCCAAGACATCCAGCTATGGTTTGATGCACATACTCGGGGGATTGCGACGAGCTATAAACCACCATACAGTTGTCTTCATCCGGCACTGCAAGAGCCGTTTGTGTCTCCATATAGAAGAAGTACTGTGATCCAAGATTTATCTAGATATAAACCGCAATCACAAAGCTTAATATGATGGTTTGGCAAGAGTAGAGATAACAGAGACATACATATATATATGAAGGGGAGCACCTTTGATCCAAGAATCTTATGTTCAGCTTCAGCCATTTCCTTGGTGATATCACCGATCGGTTTACTACGCAGAAATGGAGGGATCTCAAAAAAGCTAGACTTTTCGACAGCTTCTTCTACAGACAGTATTGGCGCTTCTAAATCTTTGGTATCATAATCAACCACAACAAGATTTGCTGCAATATCTGCATGTTTTTGACTTTCTGCAACCTGCAGATATATAACATTTGAATCAAAGTTAATTCCGCATTAATGCTTCAGAGGAAATATAATCTTGTCAAAATACTTACCAATAAGGCTATCATTTGACCCGCACAATGAGTGATTTCTTCTGCAAACAAAAGATCTGAGGTAAAGAAACCTTTGGTACCCATATTTTTCCCACCTTTGGGAATATCTTTGTAGGTAATTATGCCAACAACTCCTTCTGGAACTCTGTTTTGCTTGAACCTAAAACCCTTGATCCGAGCCAGAGGCATTGTACTGTAAATTAGTGCTCCATATAGACAATCTTTCGGAGAAGGAATGTCGTCTACATAAACAGCCTCACCTGCAAAATTTTAAGAACATCAAACAGAGATTTAATGTTCACCTGTTGTATTTTCACCTGGCAATTATCAAAGAGTATATATAGCACTCACCAGCTGCTTGTAGACAAGCTCCAGCCTTTACAATGCATTTCCCGACCGGACTATGTTCTAGATTTTCAATTATCTGTTGTGCAGATGACAACATAGCTTCAGGTTTCAAAGATTCAACATTCTCATCAAAACCAATCTTTTTGCATCCACCATTGAGACAACCGTTTGTAGTTTTATCTTTTGTTTGAGTTAAAGGTCCGAAGAACTCAAAAAGAAATGTAACAGCCAAGCTTGATCTATACGCAGGATTCGAAGTAGCCTTATCAGGAACTATCTCATCTTTAAGTAAGCCAATAGCTTCCATCAAAACTTCATCAGTTATTACTTTTCCTGTAAGAAAGTCTTCAATTTTCTTAGCCCTGTGTGCATGTTCAGTTCCATAAGCCCCAAAAACTAACTGACAATCATTTACAACAGTTCCATCAAGTGCTTCATTTAAAGAAACTTCAGCTGAAAAAGCCGCATTGAGAAATGCCAATGCGTTTCCTAGAGGACGTGGAGCTGCTCTGTAAGTTTCAAAAAGCAAAATAGTATCAGAAGAAGAACCGTTCTTCTTCATTGGACGCCAAGATGGAATCTCGAGGCTCAACAGAAGAGATTTGTCATCAAGAGGAGGTTGTTGAAGAAACTCTTCCAATGTAAACTGTTTTTGAACCGAGCTGCTTGTCAAAATTTTCACCATTGCTAGAGCACCAACAAGTATGGTTGTGAGATCCGAAGGAAACTGTTTTCTCTGAGCCATCATTATGTTTCCACCTATCGATCCAGTGTTCCTCACGAATCTGCTTGCAATTTTCTCCATGTGAGACGCGATTTTGGAAAACATAGAAACACTTTCTTTCTCTCTTAGAGCTTCAATAGCTTTCGATATAGTAACACAAGCTCCTAATTCAACTCCTTCATCATCTATTCTCACCAAAGTGAGCTCAGGAATCTGCCTGATATCGATAAATCTTTCGTATGTCTTCTCTTTTTCTTCTTTATAATACCCTGTGCTTGTGTTACCTGCAACTAACTTAACCGACACTCCATTTTCGAATACCCTGTGCTTGTGTTACCTGCAACTAACTTAACCGACACTCCATTTTCGACATTTAATAACCCTTGAAGCTCTGTCATACTAACAGGGCTTGACCATCTGTACTTACTCGAATCAAGACTCATATCAAGCTTGATTTCCTTCTTCAAAAACTCCGGAAATGTAGATCTCTGAGATGATGTATTATCATAACATGGCAATCTAGCTAAAACCTTATCTCTGTTATCTCCCTTCTTACGAAACGAATTGAATCCAAGATCTTCAATATCTATATCCGCTGCAAAACTCTTACAAGCATCAACAAGAGGTCTATATCCAGTACACCGACAAACATTCCCCAACACAGCCTTCTCAGCTTCCACAGCAGTGAGGTTTGAGACACCATTGCGAGGAGGATGAGACTTATCAGCGTTCAAGAGAGCTGAATACATAGAAACACTCATTCCAGGTGTGCAAAAACCACATTGTGTAGCGTGAAAACCTGCAATCCGCTCGTGGACAGCATGGAAACCAATTCTGCTGTTCCCAAGCCCTTCTGAGGTAGTAATGGAGCAGCCATCGATGCTACAGAGAAGTGTAAGACACGAGCTGATTGTAAAGTCATCGACTTTTTCAAGTACTGGATCATACTTTGAAAGAAGAACAACACAAGCCCCACAACCACCTGCGTCCACAAAAGATACAAATATTACTTAGAACTCAAAACTTTAAAGAATGTTACTCATTCATTAAAGTTAATAGACTATGATATAGAAGATAACCAAACAAACCCGACTAATGGATGCATCTTTATTATTTAGATAATTGCCATTTATTTATTGTTTACATTTTCAATATTATTATTATTATTATTATTATTATTATTATTATTATTATTATTATTATTATTATTATTATTATTATTATTATTATTATTATTATTATTATTATTATTATTATTATTATTATTATTATTATTATTATTATTATTATTATTATCATTTTAGTTAGAATTAGGGTTTTAAAAAGGTTTCTTATATATAGCCTATTTATGTTTAGGTTCTCATTCTCCCTGTTTTGGGTAGATTTAGAGATCTCAACATTATATATATATATATATATATATATATATATATAAAAGCAGGTTGTCTCTTTACAATTCAGCATGACACCTCATCTAAAAAAGACCAATCAAATTGTTTGATCAATCCAACTCATCACATGCTTCCACTTCTTCAATCTCAAACATTTTGGTTTCAACAATTGTGACTCTTCTTCTTCTAAATATATTAAAAGTGAAACCCTATTTTAATATATTTAGAAGGATAAATAATGAAGGAGAACCCCTAGCATTCTCAGCAAAGTATGACGAAAGAAAAACCTCTTTGATGAAAAATTAATCATAGCTTATCTTTTGGTTCTATAGATCGTGTGATGTAGAAGGCTCAAGAAGGTGTACACAGTTCGACGACATCTGGAACAAGGCAACATCATGTTCACTCTCACATGTTTGAAAACAAGAAGACGACATCTGGAACAAGAAGATGACGGTTCTATCCTTCTTATGGAAGCTCATAATCCTATAAACACTTCTTCGACCAAATTTTGAAAGTTTCTACCGAAGATGACTTTTCTCTTCAAAAATTGGTTCATGTGGGTTTTGAGATAATTACTTATCTTAAAATCTCTTTTATATAATTAAATCAAACCATATTTATTTTCCGTGAAGTTTACTGATCTCTATCGTTCCCTAGGTTTCTACAAAGTGCATGGGCCTTCATATATGTGAAGAGACTGCAAGGGAGCAAGTTTTGACTTCTTTGATGATCAATGGCACAAATTTAGATTATGCACAAAAGATATAGTTATTTAGTGTTGGTGGATATTGGTATTAGTTTCGAATCGTTTTGCATTCTCTTACTTAAAATTAAAAAAAAAAACTTGTCCTCTATTTGAAGTTTATGGAAACTCATATCTACACGATGGAAAACAAGTTAAAACTTGCTTAATCTGATATGCAATGTAGGTAATGTTAAAGGAGTTGGCAAAGAGAATGCCTGAATTTATTTGTTCTTGTAGCTGTATTTTCCTCTACAAATCACTTCAAGCTTTTACCCTGTGTGATAGTGTGCTTATGGATTCTTGGTTCTTGGAGGTAGGTAGTGTTGCTAGAGCTAAAAGAGATAGAAAAAGTATAAACTGAAGTTGCAGGATAATATTAAAGCTGAGAAAGAAAAGACCAATGATTTTTGCTCACCTACCTCTTATATCATATTTTTTATCACAAAGTATTATATTTATATTTATAGCAAGTAAAGGTAATCTCCAATCATTGTGTGTTTTAGAGACTGAATTACTAATTGGATATGTGAAAGACTTCCATTTTTGTTGTCAATTGACTTTTAGATGGAGGAACTGAGGAAGTTGTTGATTAGGACCATTGCTAGAGAAACTATTATGTTGCGGTTTTGAGATATCTAAGAGGTAGAAATTGGCATATCAAGAAAGCTCCTAAGATGCTTAAATAAATTTTGAAATCGTAACTATGCCTGGAGAAATTTGTTGGGTATTTATTTGAACTAATAAACATATTTTGTTATGATACTGTTGAAAATATAACCAATTTTTTGTTGTTGTTTATAGGGAAGAACCTAATGAAGCAAAGACATGGAAGATAGGATCAAATATGATCAAACTGTGTTGTAAACTTGGACAACATTTTTTTATTATGAACCACTAGATGTAAATCAACACACTTATTGTTCTCTTTTGAAGTAAATAAAAAGCGTATAGTTCGGAAGTAAGGTCGCTAATAAGGAATTGGTTCAATGGAGTATTATAGTGGTAAAAAGATCAATGTTACTTTTACCTACTCTTTTCCAATGGTAAAAACATTTTCTACTGACTACTAATAAAAAATTATTAATAAAATAATCTCGCAACATAACGCGGGTATAAATCTAGTATATATAAGAAGACATTGATTCTTAGGTATTCTTAGACTAAATAAGATCTTTGTGTTATCCCTGTAACTTCCGCTACGTCACTAATCCCACATATACGAAAATCCGCCACTCACTTATATTCTAGGGATGCTTGGTCATAGAGTTACAGAAACGACCATGCAAGATAATATAATCGATTTCACTCACAATCTCTCTTATAAATAACATTAACAATTCCTTTACCATAAAAACATCAAAAGATAAACTTTTCGATATTATTATGAAGCTTGTGGACTTTATTCTGAATTATTTGATCCAATAATTCTTATTTACTTTAAAAACTAATTATGTATTTTCTTTATTTATTGTAAACGCAAGTAGTCTTTAATAAAATCTACTTGCCACACTACTTCACGAAACACAAACTCAACAGAATCTATTAATTGAACGTTGACTCATAAAAATCTAAGAACTTATTCATAATAAAGAAAGACTTATTCAAAACCTAAAAGTGTTTACAACAAATGAATCAGCGTTTAAAATCGGAGTCGAGATTATAAATGTATGTTGGTTTACTTTAACCCATTATTTTGATTTCCGGTTTAATCCCGGTTATACTATGAGATTGTATATATCTCTTCTCTGTAATTCTGTTTTAGAACTCAAGAAGAAAAAGATACTTTTTCCTAACCAATTCTTCTCACTCTCTTTCACTAAAATGGTATCAGAGCTCTTGCTCTTCTTCCGCATCTAATTTTTTCTTCTTCTTCTTTAGCCTTGCTCTTGAACTCAGTTTCGTCTCGAAGTCTTCTTCCTCCTTCATCTTGTTTTCCGCTGAATACGATGGTTTCCGGCAGAAAAATGCGGCGTCGTACGGCAAGATTGGAATTTCCGGTTGACGAAAATGATCCTCCCAACAATTCACCTCTGATTCATCCTTCAAACAATCCAATTTTCACAGAATCAATAATCGATTACACGGATAGCTATTCACCATACACTTTGTCTAATAGCGATAATCCAGGTACTGTAATCATCTCTGAGATTCTTGATGGAACAAATTTTTTGTCTTGGCATATAGCTATGACCATAGCTTTAGATGCGAAGAACAAATTGGCCTTCGTCAATGGATCTTTAACTCGTCCTCTTGAATCTCACGCAAGCTTTAGGTTCTGGTCACGTTGCAATAGTATGATCAAATCCTGGCTGTTAAATCCGGTTTCAAAGCAGATTTACAAGAGCATTCTTTGTTTTCCCGATGCCTCAAAAATCTAGAAGGATTTAATGATCTGTTTCAACATTACAAATCTCCCTCGCTCTTATCAACTATCGCAACAAGTATAGTCTCTCCAGCAGGGATCGATGAATCTTTCAGAGTATTACACCACCTTAAAGACTCTCTGAGATGATCTCGATGGTTCTGATTGCCTTGATAATTGCAGTTCTTGTAAGTGTTGCAGGTCGTTTATGAAGAATGCAGAACATGAAAAAATCATTAAATATCTTCCTGGTTTAAATGAGTGTTATGCCAACATTTGAAGCCAGATAATCATGAAGAAGATCTTACCTGATCTCCCCGAGATCTATCATCTTCTTGACCAAAATCACAATCACAGAAATATTGATTTTGTTCATTCCACTAATGCATCTGCTTTTCATGTCTCAGCTAACACTTCTGATCTGATACTGGTTGATGCAAGTCAATCTTCTTATAGAAACAATTCGAAGCAGACTTCAAGGCCTCAATGTTCTCACTGTGTTTATGTTGGGCACACAACAGATAAATGCTACAAACTTCATGGGTATCCACTTGGTTACAAACACAAGCACAAGAATGTTGATGGTTAAGACAAGTCATCAACGCCAATCGTTGCAAGTGTTTCTTTACAGGATAAAACCAATGCTATTGGATCAGTAGGGATATCATAAATGGTTGCAGGATTGTCTAAGAATCAGATTCAAGATATGATTGCTTACTTTAGCTCCCATCTGCAAGCACCTTCTTATGCTAAGATTGATGTAATGAATAATGTTCTTGGTTTACAGAAAATGGATAAAGACGATTTTATTCATTGTGAGATTTGTCAGCTTGCCAAACAAAGGCGTCTTCCTTTTATATCAAATAACAACATGTTGTCTAACCCCTTTGATTTAATTCACATCGATACATGGGGTCAATTCTCTGTCCAGTCACATGATGGTTACAAATACTCCCTTACCATTATGGACGACAACACTAGAGCTACATGGATTTATATGCTCAGATCTAAAGATGAAGTTCTTTATGTGTTTCCAGAGTTTCTGAAAATGGTTGAAACACAGTACTTTACTCGAGTCAAATAAGTGAGATCAGACAATGCTCCTGAGTTGGCGTTCAAGTGTCTATTTAAGGAAAAATGCATTATATAATATCACTCGTGTCCTGAGACTCCCCAACAAAACTCAGTGGTGGAGCGTAGCATCAACACATTCTTAACATAGCTCGGTCATTGATGTTTCAGTCTCAAGTACCTATTGAACACTAATCAGATTGTGTTCTCTCTGCAGTTTTTATGATCAATATATTGCCATCTCCTCTATTATAGAACAAGTCTCTATTTGAATTGCTCAACTCGAACCTGCATGACTACTGTTCATTACGTGTATTTGGCTGCCTATGTTACAAGTCCACTTCTCCTCATCAACGATATAAGTTTCAACCTCGATTGCGAGCATGTGTGTTCTTGGGATATCCAACCAGATACAAAGGCTACAAATTGCTTGACTTAGAGTCTCATCAAATCTCTATTTCACGTAATGTTGTTTTCTTCGAGCATATATTCCCGTTTGCTAATGGAACTCCTCATGCAGATATTTTCTCACAACCGAATCAGAATATTGAAGGGGATTTTGTTCCTGAACATGTTGACATATCCCTCAAGAAGGTCTTGACTCTATTGATACTGCACCAAGTATGCAAGATAATGAGGTTTGCAATCCTGTAACACCTTGTCCTGTAGTTCCTTCTGATGCAGCACCATCCAAAAGACAGAGCAAGCAGCCAACGTACTTAAGTGATTATTATTATGACACTATGTCTGATATACGGTACCCAATCTCAGCTTTTGTGAATCTTACTCAGTTATCTCATGATCATCAAACTTTTATATGTGTGGTTGATCAGCATTCTGAACGTAGTTGTTTTACACAAGCTAAGAAGCTAAAAGAGTGGCTAGATGCAATGGATTTGGAAATCAAAGCTTTGGAGGACACTAATACTTGGACAGTTTGTGCTCTTCCTGATGGTAAAATTTTGATTGGATGTAAATGGGTATATAAGGTGAAGTTAAATGCAGATGGAACATTAGAACGTTATAAGGCTCTTTGGTCGCCAAAGGGTATACTCAACAAGAGGGAATTGATTTTGTTGATACTTTTTCCCCTGTAGCAAAAATGTCTACTGCTAAAACTCTCCTTGCAGTCTCAGCAACAAAGAATTGGTTTATGCATCAACTTGACATCTCCAACGCTTTCCTTAATGGAGAATTAGATGAAGAGATCAACATGTCTTTACCTCCAGGTTATGCATCCAGAAAGAGGGAATCTTTGCCAAATAATGCAGTCTTGAAGCTATAAAAATCTCTTTATGGCCTTAAACAGGCATCTAGACAATGGTTTTTGAATTTTAGCTCAACCTTGCAAGATCTCGGATTTCACAAATCCTATCTAATCATGCTCTTTTCATTCGTCATAATGCAGATGGATACATTGCTTTACTTGTTTATGTCGACGACATAGTCATTGCAAGTAGTTGCTCTGAACTTGTGACTCAACTATATATAAGCTTCAAGATCTTGGTTCATTAAAGTACTTCTTGGGATTGGAGATAGCTCGTTCTGCAAAAAGAATATATATTTGCCAACGAAAGTACATTCTCGGGCTACTAGAAGAGACATGCCTTCTTGGTTGTAAGCCTTCTTCTATTCCTATGGAACCTAGCATTAAGTTGAGTCTTCACAATGAGGAACCAGTTCTAGAGCAACCGGAAGTCTATCACATGTTAATTGTAAAGTTGATGTATCTCACGATCAGTCGACCTGACATCTCTTTTGCTGTCAATCGGTTATGTCAGTTCTCTTCATCTCCCAAACAATCTCATCTTAATGCTGCTTATAAGGTTTTACATTACCTGAAGGGATCTATTGGCTTGGGATTGTTTTATTCATCAACTTCTGATCTGCAGCTCAAAGCTTTTACAGACGCTGATTGGTTTTCATGTCCAGATACGTGACGATCTACTTTTGGATACTGCATGTTTCTAGGCGATTCATTAATATCTTGGAAGTCAAAGAAACAAGATGTAGTTTCTCGTTTCTCAACGGAATCCGGATATCGAGCAATGCTGTTAGCTAGTTGTGAAATTTCATGGCTTGTCAAGCTTTTGAATAAATTGCAGGTACCCCATCTTGGTCATGTACCTCTGTTTTGTGATTCCACAGCGGCTATACACATCGCCAACAATCAAGTCTTTCACGAGCGGACGAAGCATATTGAGAATGATTGTCATACTATTCGGGATTACATCACCAGCGGCTTAATCAAAACTATGCACGTTCGGACTCATTATCAACTTGCCTATGTTTTAACAAAACCTTTGTTCCCAACTCTCTTATCGGCTCTCATTGGCAAGATGAGCTGAATTTCTATATATGGCTCATCTTGAGGGGGAATATGAATGTATATTAGTTTACTTTAAACCATTATTTTGTTTTGATTTTTGGTTTAATCTCGGTTATACTATGAGATTGTATATATCTCTTCTATGTAATTATGTTTTAGAACTCAGGAAGAAGAAAATACTTTTTTCTTAACAGATTCTTCTCAATCTCTTTCACTAAAAGAGATCAAATCAGTCACACAAGATCCAAAGCTTCCTATATGCGTTTAATCAGAATTCCTGAACATGAATTATATTTGATTCTAAAACTTCATGTTCATGCAAAAAGGGTTTTATCAGAGAAAGAAAACAAGAGATCAATAAGATGAAGATAGAGACTTGAGTTTGATAATCGAATCATCATACCTTCACCACAACCAAGCTTGACACTCTTAAAAGGAGTCTTGTTGCGTAAGAAATCGATGAGTGTGGTTGAAGGATCAATAGAAGACAGATCAAGCTCGAATCTTTCTCCATTAATGGCAAAAACCAAAGATTTCTTCCACTTCATAGTTTCTTTTTCTTCTTTTTCTTTGATCACGTTCTCATCCAGCAAATCTATCTCTCAGTTTAAAACAAACAAAACCAGAACTCAATTCCACGACATTACTTCTTTATTTTGATGGCTTTGGTTTTTTGCGATAATGTCAGTAACTGACAAAGACTCTTTATAATTCCTATGAGTACTAATGAATGAAACGTAAGATTCGTCATCATCAACATTTTTATTTAATATTATGGTTGTAATCTATCTGTAGGGTTAGGTAAGTTGGTAAAAAATAATGTCAACAAATTAAAAATTTAATGAAATGTAATGACTATTTTAAGTACATTACGTACAAAGGGTTTTCCATGATTGGTGTTATGTTAATAATTTTATAATATTTGGACAAATCAAACTTTTTATTTGTATTTTTGTTCGTTTACGTATATACACTTGTGAGCTAAATTACATCGACAACAGTAGATAGAAATTATCGAGAAACAAAACATAATATAAATGGAGTTGTATAAGATTTTTGTAGCAATAGTTGGATTGACAAAATTTGATAAATAAACGAATCTTTCAAATTTTTAATAATGAGGAAATGCCACATTTTAAAAGAAATTGGAATGAAAAATAACAGTTGTACTCAACCATTCAACGAAAGCCGCTTTTTGTAAGTTATGTTCATAATTTTGGATTCAAAACGTGGTAATGTTTTCGAAGATAAAGACTACGAAAAAGTTAAATAAGTGGATGTCAACAAACTTCACTCGCTAAGAGATTCAAGTGGTGAGATTAGTCAATTGACCCGTCAATATAAGAATAGTTGCAAAAAGAGAAACTTCATATATAATCCAATGGAAAGATCATATGGATGATGGTGGTCGACAAAAAAAATATTAAGGCCATTTAATTGAATAACAATATATACTTATGATATTAAGAATATAACAATAATAACTTCAAAATTAAATCCATGACATGACATTTACTTAAAAAAACTTTTAATTCAGTTAAGTCGAATTAAAATAAATAAAATATGTTATATGATGTCAGAAGATAGAAGAAAGCATAAAATGATTTAGGATGTTAGTATTACTGTCGATGATCTTATAATAATAGATTTAACATAATAATAATAATATAATTAGCAGTATAATAAAGTATGTAGATTGATAATGTTTTATTTATATATATAATAAATTTGAATAACGGATATTTAAATAACAGAGAGAATTAGAATAAATAAGAGGAGATTCCATAAAATTTACAATAATAATTATAAATATAACCCTACAAATTTGAAAATAGACATACAACACAACCAAAAAATGTGATAACAATATTGTTAACATATAGTTTCAGAACCTATAAAATAGAGGTGAAATTGCCTTTTAAGTAAACAGAAGTCTACTATTTCTTCTGCTTATCCTATCTTTAATTTAAATTTTATTGATGGTCATATAAGGAAAATACCAAGAAATAAATGATACGGATGGCAAAACCAACCTTTTTGTCACAAATAAAAAATTATTATCTTTTAAATATATATTATTCCATTCTCTGCGTTAAAATAGAGCTAGTGGGAACTTATTTTCCACTAAATTTATCTAATAATAATGATGATCATTCTAGAACTTTTATAAATTAATATTGTATCAAATTAATATTTTTGTTATGATTTTAGTTTTTTTTGTCAACGGCAGATTATATTGGGCCACAATTGGCCGACCTAATAGCCAAATTCCTATATAATGTAGGCATGGAGATTCGATTCTGAATTATGCAAATATGCTACTTTAAGTGGACTTACCGCCGGCCACTAGACTAGATACCATTTGCATTATAATTTTAGTTAATATATTAATAATTATAAACTAATAAAAATTATAATTTTGGTATATTTATAGAGATTTGTTCGTATTGTTTTGTTCAGTTTTACCTTAATCATCAGTATATTTTTTTCACTTTTTACACTTGTGATCAGTAGTTACATTTCTTTAAGAGAAATGTTGAGTATATAAATTTTTGATGTACTCTTTTATATAATTATTTCTCTAATTTTGTTATTACAAAAATGCTTAATTAATAAAAAATAATGAAAACATTTTTGAAACTATTTTTCATGAAACTTTTCAACAAAAATGCTTAATTTATTTTATAAATTCATGAGAAATAGTTTATAAATTTATACTATGAATTAAATAGTTTATAAATTTATAATATATACTATTTTTCAACAAAAATGCTTAATTTATTTTATTTTTAAATTTTTTTTTTTATAAATTTATAAATTATCTTATAAAATTTTATAAATAATATATTTATAAGATATTTTATAAAATCTTATAAAACAATTTATAAGTTAGCTTACAAGTAAATGACCTTTAATCTAAAAGCATATGGTAACTGCTAAGTTCATCAAAGGCAAGTGCACATACAAATCTAGAAATCGAATTTCATCACCTGCATTATATAGGAAGTTGGCTAATGAGCCGACTAATTATGGTCAAATGTTAACAGAAAAACATAATTATCTTATAAAACCTTATTATCTTATAAAACATTATAAAAACAACATTTAAATCATATTTTTGTGTTTTACTTAGTTTTATATTATAGTGTAATATAAGTGTTTTATATGTTTTATATAGAATTTTATATAAAACTATATAAAACTTTATGAAATCAGTTTCTTTTAAACTTATCTTATTAAAACTTATTTATAAATTATCAATAAAACCTTATTTATAAGTTATATTATAAAACCTTATAAAATTAATATATAAGTTATTTTGTTAAACCTTATAAATATATTATTTTCAATATTATGACATACAGTCACTTACATGAGTTTAAGCACCAAATTGGTCTATTAAAGATAATATTTGGATTGATTTACTACCTTTGAACATTCTCATAAGTTTTTCAGATTTATAACTTATCTTATTAGATCTTATGAATAAACTATTTTAAAATTTCTGAGAACTATAATCATTCTCATAGGATTAGACATTAAATGGATATGCTTAAGGTATAGAATTTAGCTTATATACTAATTTTGACCATTCACTTTGGTTTAGGCATACTATTAAGGTTTAGTTTTTTTCATTCAAGAATTGTTATAATTATTCATTTTGGTTTCAACATCCAACTATTTTGTTTAGAGTATAGTATTTAGGTTGATTCACTTATTTTGATCATTTCATTGAGTTTAGACATCCAATTAAAATTTACTTGTTTGTTTTTTTAGTTAAAAGTTAATATATTCATCCTTTTAGATTTATATGTCCATTGAGTCTCTTTAGGATATAGTTTTAGTTTGATTTACTAAATTATGATCATTCATTTGGCTTAGGCATTCAATTATGATTTAATTTTTTGTTCAAAATAGTTTATTTATAAAGTTTAATAAGATAAAATATAAATTTATTTTTTATAAAATTTTATAAGATAACTTATAAATATTCTATTTTTAAGGTTTTATAAGTTTTTTATAAATGTTAAAATCAAATTTTGAGCTAAGAAAAAAATTTGGCGGAAAAAATTTCGTTAAAAAGAATCGCAATAGCATATAAAAATAATAATATAATGGTATTTTAAACATTTGTCAGTGACAAAAAATATTTTTTGAAATTGTCCAAAAAAGAAACAATATTGAAAATATACTTATTTGAAGGACATTTTTATAATTGTCCCTTTCTTTAATAAACAGTTACTACTTTATAAGCTATTAAAAGATGCACGCTTAATAACCTTACCATATATATGAAATTATGAATGATGGAGTATCAATTATTAATAATCACTATTACTTTTTTAGAATATAAGATCTTTTGGTAAGAACGTGTATATTCCTTACCTGTACAATTGTAGAATAATATAATTTTAAAGAGTAAATTTTAGATTATAGATTGAGTTTTATCGATCTAATGTTAAAAAAAACATTGATATTAAAATTTAATTTCCTATCAATAAACATTAGTAAATATTTTTTAGTTTAATAAATCAACCAACGATATAAAATATTGTAGGATATTAATACTTAGAAACATTATTGTAAAACATTTTATAAATTAAAACAATTTTTTTTCCTAAAATATCTTATATATTAAAACAAACATAGTATAAAATTAGATTTATAATTTAAATTTCAAATTGTTATCATTTTGGAAATGTTCGAGATGCTGAGTTTTGTTGAGTCCGGTAATTAAAATGATTTAGTTAATGATTAGTTTTAGGCAAAATATCCATATCCAAGGTACCAAACCAAAACTGACCAAGAAAAATAGGTTCAGGTCCGGGTCCTACAGTTTTACCCTATTGGGTAACGTTTATAAACTACTCGTGGGTATCAGCTCGGTCCGGTTTCTATCCAGGACCGAAGAGGTATTCGATCAATTCTTGGGTACCCAAAAGTTTTCTTGGGTATTCAGGTATTTTTCAAAAATATGAGTATTGGGTCTAAACTCGGATCCGGGTCCTCATGTATTTATCTGGTATTTAAGTATTTTTAGGTTATTTTTAAATATTTTTAGTAATTTATGAAAAATAATCAAGTATTTTCAGATATATAGGTATTTTCGGGTATATGAGTGTTTTTTGAGTATTCGGGTCCGAGTCCTAGTTTGATTCTTCGGTAATATTTGGGTATACATATATACGACTATTTTTGAGTTTTTAAAATTTAGACTCAAACCGACTGGGACCCGAATGAACCCGACGAAGAACCGAACCGAAATTGTAGTGTGTCCTAAATAGGTTTAAAATTCCCTTATTCGAAAGATACAAACCCGAAAAAATGACATGAATCCGTCCTGAAAACCCAAATACCCATGGTTATTAATGACTATAACATATGTGATTTGACTTCTTTTTACTATATATAGTAAATAAAATGAAGATTGAAAGTATTGATAAGATCTTATTGATCAAATTATTAACAAAAAATCCATTTTAAAATTTTTTCCAAATAAATTTTAATTTTTAATCATTTCATAAGTTTATTAAAGACATGTGTACTTGCAAAACTAGTTGTGGTTCAATATTGACAACAACAACAAAATCACTTCATATGTGTTGAAAAATGTATGTTACTATTTTTTGTCAATATTGAACCCAATAGTTTAATTATTACATAATATAAACAATGGAATTTGATATAGAAATATATGATGATGTTTGCCTTCGGATAAATTTACTTTCTGGTATCAAATTTATTTTACATGTACGTTGCTATTTAAAAATGAAAATACGTGAAAACGATGAAGCCCCACGACGATTATCAATCCGCATTTAATACCAAGTTTGAATGGACCACCGAGAATTTTCTCTGGTTCATATATGCATGTATTATGGAAAATGTGCAGTCCACTAACAAACATTACTCATAAAGGATTCTACTGCTTGCGGTCCAAATAGGTTTCCTAGAGTTTTCTGTTTTGTTTTAGGCTCTTAAAGGATTCTACTGCTTGCGGTCCAAATAGGTTTCCTAAAGTTTTCTGTTTTGTTTTAGGCTCTTAAAGGATTCTAGACACGATTCATACAAAATCACCACAATATATATATATATATATATATATATATATATATATATATATATATATATATATATATATATATATAATTAAAGACTCGGAGCAGCCGAGATTGACATGGTCACCACTGAGCCGTATGGTCCTCCAAGAAGAAAATGATGCTATGTTTTCTTTGGATTGATGAATACAAATCAAAGCACATTTCTGTTCAAAATATTATTCAAAGTATTCATATTCTCTATTCTTCAAACATGTGTCCTCATCAAGAATCGAAAAAAAAAATATTTATATAATATCGAAGAATAAGGTTGTCTGACAACTTGTATCTTATAAGGTCACTGACAAAATAAAAAGATAGATTCGTTGACAAAAAAAATGGATGATGTTTGTCTATGTATGATTTTCCATTTTATACAATTACTAATCCCTTTTTTTTATGAATACAGGTGACAATTTTAATTCAAAAATTCAATTCGAGATTTCAAGACGAGTTATTTCAGCAGCTAAACTCCGACTGATGTTTTTTGATAAGTAGAAAGTTCTACTCCCCAAAATTCTAAAATAAACTGTTAGTATAGAGTTTCCAACTTAAATCTAATTTGTAATATGTGAAGAATCTTATATATCTTATATACTAATTATGATATTTCTCATACATCATCTCGAGATGATGATTCTTTTTAACTACAGACTTTAATATATTTGAGGATAAATTAATGATTTGGATAAATTTTAACACTACAAGAGAACACGTCTCTTACAACTCCTAATTTCGTCCATAATGCGCTGGTAAGGGACTTTACAACACATTAGGGACGCCACGTGGTTAATCGTATCATGCACGTCGTAAGCCAAAAATAGTTGTAAAATTTTACAACTAATTAGGAACCATTTTTTATAATTCTTGCCAACGATTTAGAGACTAATATTTGTTTTAATTTTTTATTAAAATTATTAAATTAAATTTTTATATTTTAATAAAATTATGAAATGAATTAATTAAAATAAAATATAATATTAAAATGTTTTTACAAAATTTAATTATAAATTACAAAATATTTATCGGAGTAATTCGTTGAATATGTTCGAACTATGGTCGTCGTGATCTTCAACCACTCGCTCGTTAAAATTGACCTCGACATTCTCCGTAAGCCTAATCCGGAGGTTCCGACGTCTAACTCCAAAGCCGCAGTTGCATGAGGACTGCCCGCAGCCAAAATATCCATCATAGACTCCATGGCTGCAAATTTATGATCCATCTTTTGCTTTAGCGAAGCAATTTCTGCACGGGATTCCTGCAACTAACTGCGAAGTGAATTTTCGCCTATCAAGTTAGACGTGACTCTTTGGACATCTTGGGCGGATCCTATGCCAATAATCCGTCCTTTTTTTGTCGGAGCATTCTACAAAAATATTTTGTCAGGAAATAATAATTATTTATATTATGTTAGATAATTAAAAGTAAAAAGATTATTTAATTTAATACCTACTTATAAATCGCATTGATTTCAGGAGCACTCAATTCGGCAGGAGTACCATCGGAGGATTCTTCTTATGCGTTGCGCCATACAATTCTGGAAGCGTAGAAATCTGTCCAATTTTTCCCGCCTAAAAAAGGAAAATTTAAATTAAATAGTAATTTATGTTAATTAATATTGAACAAAAAAAGATTTAATTTTTAAAAATACTTACTATTTGTATCGCAACTCCGCCGAAAGGCATCTGGCCCGCAGTGTGCGGTATTGCGACTGGTAAGCCATCATGACCAATCGTCTTCCGGGAGGCGGAACACTGAGCAGCTCTCCTCACCGATGTAGGATCTACACAGTAACTCTTCAATCCTTCCCAACACGCGTTGGTCATGAACGTGGGTTTCCCGACATCTCCCTTCACCTCCCACTCGATTTTTCAGTCCGAGACTGTGTTACAAAGCCGCTTCATGGCTTTGCGGTTGAACTCATGTCTCACAGTCTCGTTGATGGAGACGTCCCAATTCCAACGTTGCTAGTAGAAAAAGAAAGTAATTAGGATTTAATAGTTATTAGTTAATATGTTTAATAAAATAATTTTATGTTAAAAAAATAAAATTTACCGCAAAAATCTTGAACCACGTTATGCGAATGTAGTGTGGTGGTTATTTCCAATTTGGAGTCGCCTCCACGAAGTAGCTTTTGATGCATTCTGTGATGGTTCGTCCCACCTTGTTATCAACACCGAACATGAAATTTTTTTAATAGATACTATATGTTATTTAACTATAAATACTTAGATTAAATTTGTAAATCTAATTAATTTAATATATAAATTAGAACGTACCAATATGTGCCAGTTGGACGATCGACATGTAGTTGTGGAAAATTCTCACGATTTGGAGTCACGAGAATATCCTCAACCCGGTACTGCGCATAAGGTGCATCCGGCGGTACTAAAAGGTCTGGATGGACCGCCGCATTCGTCGGTGGAGGTTCTACGGCAACTTCTAGTGTCGGAGAATTTTGCGGCGGAGTATGACTTTGATGTTGGGACTGTGACCGTGTCTCTTGCACAGCCGAGGAAGTAGAAGACGATGCAGTGTCGTGCACCATGTCACTGTAATGGACACGGCGTGTATGCTTACGGGGTGCCATATTTTGTAGTACCTACAAAAGAATTTTCTGTATTAAAAATTGGATCGTATACTACAAAATAATTTATAAATCCTAAATTCTAAATTCCGTACCTACTACATAATTTCTAAACAACCTATATATATATATATATATGTTCTAAATCATATATTTGCATACAAAAAAAAATTGTAGAGAGAAGGGGGAGAGGAATACCTTAGAGAGAGAATGAGGATTGATGAATGATGGAATGATGTTACAAAATTAGTTTTGTATATATAGGGAGTACGGGGTGTTGTAAACGGGTTGGGAAATCAATTTTTATCATAAAGGAGTTGTAAAAATAGGGTTGAAGTCAAAGGTGGGTTCAATGTACCGTAATGGTACAATGCATGTAACAATGTCGTAAAGACGTTGTTAAGGGCCAACGTCTTTACGACGTTTTCTTTGGCTAATGTCGTTACGACATTCTAGGCCAACGTCTTTACGACATTGTGCGTAACAACGTCTTTACCCATAGAAATCGGTTTCACCCTTCACACATACTCCCCAATTGGCCGTTGCACGCCTTACACCGTACTCAAAGGTGTGAAATGTGTATCCTCTGGTGAAATACATGGGTGTTGTTGTTATCTTAGCAATATGACCTTGCATCAAATCATGAAACCATGGTGGGTAGAATGGATCATCATAGTCAACTTGTATACATAGTTAAAAATTAATCACAACGTAATTAGAATTCTTGTATGTATACAATTTACTCTTATTGGGCCCTTCAACCAGAGTGCAAAGTGTATGTCTTTCCGCTTAAGTACTTCTGCCTCTGAAATTCCTTCACTAGTTTCTTTTATCTGACTAACAAATAAACTATACATGTATAGAAATATGTTAATTTAAAAGTAATACTAGACACATTTCATTAAATATATACAATTCATATACATATATATATATATATATACCTTTCAAACGGAAGAACTTCAGTACAATTCAGAAGTATATATGTGTGTGCCGCGTGGCGGTCTTCGGGACTATTCCACCAAACTTCTTTTAATTTGCCACTGAGACGCCCAATTGGAGAAAAGATACCAGGAACTCCCTCTACTGCATAAGTTTGGGCAACACCACCATCATCATATCTCCTAGGTGCTCATTTTTGTGTGTGAATGGTGGGTGCAAAGTAGTACGATGTCAAATGCGACGTTTCTTCTGTCAGGCTACCAGCAACAATTGACCCTTCGAGTTTTAACAGATTCTTTGCTTTGCCCTTAAGCGTTTTCATAAAACGCTCAAATGGGTACACCCATCGAAAATGAACAGGTCCAGCTAGTAGTGCTTCGTGAGGAAGGTGCACTGGGAGATGTTCCATAACATCGAAGAACGAAGGAGGAAAAATCTTCTCTAAGTTGCACAACAAGAGCGGTATATTTGTTGAAAATTGTTACAAACCTTCTACTGTGATTTTTCATGCACTCAAATCTCTGAAACAAGCTCCAATACCTACAATATACAGCGCACATTATAAGAGTTATATATATATATAGGTTTATATCCATTACTATATTATGTTAAACAAATACCTGCAAGTGCTTCATGTACATTTTTTGGAAGTAACTCGGCCAAAGCAAAGGGTAGTAGTCGTTGCATGAACACATGACAATCATGACTTTTCATCCCTGTAAACTTTTGCCGTTGCTCAACACATCTTGAGAGATTTGAAACATAACCATCAGGAGACTTCACCTCTGATGACACCCAATTGAATAACGCCGTTTTCGCCTCAGATGACAACCTAAATATTGGAACTAGAATTTTGCCGTCGCTTTTGATATGCAACTCACTCCTAGAAAAAATAGCTGGTAAGTCTAAACGTGAATTCCTGTTATCCTTTGTCCTACCAGCCACGTTCAAAATCGTATGCATGATATTCTAAAAAAAAATCTTCTCGATGTGCATCACATTCAAATTATGTCGAATCAACAAATCTTTCCAATATGACAGCTCCCAAAATATACTCTTCTTATGCCAGTTACGATGTCGTCCGTAATAATCCGACATATTATTAGGAACGTGCCAATTACCTCCTCGAGGAATAGTTGCCAAAGCCCCGTAATAATCCATATTTGCTTCGATTTTCTCTTCTGATAGATACAATGGTGGAGGATCCTTTACCTTAACTTTACTCTTGAATAGAGTCGTGTTCCGTCAGTAAGGATGGTTAATTGGAAGAAATCGACGATAATAATCAAACCAAGACGTCTTCCTACCATGCTTCACTTGAAATGCATCTGTCCTCCCAAGACAATATGGACAAGCCAATCTCCCATGTGTTGTCCAACCTGATAACATTCTGTAGGCAGTCACTTATCGTCCACATAAGCATAACCTTCATCGTAAAATTTTTTTGGGCAGAACAATCATATGCTCGAACCCTGTCTGTCCATAACTGTTTCAGCTCATCAATCAGAGGTTGCAAAAACACGTCAAGAGACCGTTTTGGATGATTAGGACCAAGAACAAGTATACTTAGGAATAAAAATACTTTTTCCATGCACATTCCCGGAGGAAGGTTATAAGGCGTGAGGATTACTGGCCACAAAGAATATTGTCTACCAGACATTCCAAACGGACTAAAACCATCGGTGCATAGAGCAAGATAAGCATTCTTAATATTCATAGTAAAATCTTTGTGTACTGTATTAAAATGTTTCCACGCGTTTGCATCTGAAGGATGATTAATCTCTCCATCCGTCCGTGAATGCTCTGCATGCCATCTCATCGCAGTTGTTGTCCTCTCCGACTAATATAACCTCTTCAATCTATCAGTTATTGGCAAATACCACATCCGTTGATACGGTACCTTCTTAAGCCCACTCCCTTGTGCCTTATATCTTGGCTTCTTACAGAACCGACATTCTTGTAACACATCATCATCTTTCTAATAGATCATGCAATTATCTATACAAATATCAATGGTTTCGCACGGTAACCCAAGACTATAGACCAATTTCAGCGTCTCATAATATGATTCAGCACACACATATTCATGTATGACTGAGATGAAATTACATTTTTTTTAATATTCATCATCCTAGCTGCTAATGATAATTTAGACAGACCTTCTCTACATCCCTCCTAGAGAGGCTGGTTTGCAGCATTTAAATTGGGTGCCTCAGAATCTATAGGTTGATCAGTATTATTTTCCTGAAATGCATCTGTGACCATCTCATTCATCCTATCATGCTCTACAACCCCATGAATCTCATTCTCATAACCAACATCATGCAAATTACTTGATTTACCTATATTAGCATCAACATTCTTAAAATTACTACTACTACTTGCTTCATCATTCCCACCACCACTATCACCTTCCCCATGGTGAAACCATATGTAATAATGTGGTGTAAACCCTCTATTTAATAGATGATTCCAAATAGTTTCTACTCAGACGAATTTCGTATTTTTGCATTTTCGACAAGGACATAACATCTTACCCGATTCAACAGTGATTTCGGTTTGACTAGCCTGGTGCATGAATATTTTTTCCCCGTTCATAAACTCTTTTGTCACGATTCCGGCAACATCTCCATGCATATACATCCACTTCCGTTGTTCGAATATATCTCCACCAAAAGACAATTTTTTGAATTTTTTCCAAAAACCGTTTCTTTTTCTTCTCTACCAAGTTTTTTTTTTGTTTTTTGATATTGTGATTAATGAAGAGAGCCTTCCACCTTATATAGGCAAACAATTAACGATGATTTTACAACTTCTCGCAAAATACGAGTAATTTACAACACATGTACCTAACCATAAATATCTAATTTGAAATTTTGTCCTTAAATAGTTGTAAACTATTTAGTCGTAAAAGAATTGCGAAGTAGAGATGTTTTAACAACGAAATGTATTAGAAATGGCAAAGTGTTGTCAAAATGTCGTAAAATCTCAACTTGTTTACAACGAAAGTTTTTGTTGTCTCTTTACAACGAAATTTTTTGTTGTCTCTTTACAACTCCTTTACGACGAAATCTTGAAACGTCGTAAAGGAGTTGCAAAGACCTCCCAATTTTACAACATCCCAAAAACGTTGTAAAATTTGGTCTATAAACTAATGTTCTCTTGTAGTGTAAATTTGAATTAAGTTGAATGATATAAATCATGAGTTTTGATACCATATTAAATTATAAACTTCTAACTCAAACCAATTAACAATAAATGAAAAAACTTATATTATATATAGTATAATATTAGTAAGGATCTATTATAACTTTCAATGTAAGATAACATTCGATAATAAAAATATATAAATTTTATGGGGTCTAACCGAAAACAAATAAAAGTCATATTCAGATAATAATAATAATAATAATAATAATAATAATAATAATAATAATAATAATAATAATAATAATAATAATAATAATAATATCAGTCGATTTCAAGGTATCTAAACCTAATGAGATGAAAACAGTCTTATTTAAAATAAGTCAATGAAGTCGCTTTCATACAACCGTCCGTGGAAATTGGAATAATATAGACTACATAGTTTATATTATAAATGTTTTTAAATCACTAATTACTCACTTGTGTTATGGATGATGTTAATAAGGCTTTAATTATCTCAATTAGTGATGGGTACAACATTAACCTTATCAGCCCACTAGAGATTGGGTATGTAGTCTAGGCCCATTAGGAATTATGAAGTCCATTAAAAAAATTTGGTGAACGCCGTTCGCTATTGATTTGTCGGTAGAATTAAGCAAATGTCCAATATATAATATGGTGGGTGGACATATTCACTCGATCGACAAATGTCAAATGTTAGCTACCTTATTTGTATTTGGTAAGAAGACAAAAATCTCTTCTTCATTTTTCAACTTCACACAATCGTGTACAAAAATACATCATTCACAAAAAACAAATCTTTTAGATAATCTTCTAACTCTCTTTTAAACACATAAAAAATGCTTTTCAAAGAACGCAAAGATGTTTTAAGGGAAAGATGACGGCGCGAGCGACTTGTGCGATTAGAGTTTCGGGGAAGAAGAGTAAAGAGAACACTACCATGTCTGATATTGGAGATAGGGGTTGGCCGCCGAATCTAATGGCCTTTTCGGTGGTTACAAGGCAAACACGTGGGTTGGAAGGTGGTTTGATTTCGAACTTTGAGATTGGAGGAAGTGATTTGGTGATGACGGAACAAGTTTTGGCCTTGGAGAAAAAGATTGTGGACGCAACCATGATTGACGCATGTGACAGAGCTCGGCCACTCTTATCACATCCAACATGGGCATCGATTGTTCCTTCTCTTGATACCGATGGCATTAGGGTTACACAACACGTTAAGAATGATGCTATTTTGGTGGATTCATTACTGAAGAGTCCTCCATCGAGTGATTAACCTGATCATAGTCAAGTAGCTTTAGCGGGAATCGAGTTAAATGATGGACTTTTAGGATTACGTACGAAAGAAGTTTTGATGATGGAGGAAGGTGAGATGGAAGTTGCTTCTTCTAATCCCTTTTCGTGGGCTGGGAAGGTTTCGAGGTCCTGTGTAAGAGGTGGTCCGAGTCTTACTAGGCGAATCTCATGAAAGTTTGTAGAAGCATGAATGCGAGTAAACTTCCTTCAAGGTAAATCGGAGAGGTTGTGGTTTTAGTGAAGGAGGATGTGATTAAGGTTCTCTATTCTTTGTGGAATAATTGTATGTACGTGAAGGTGTTGGGACAGAGTGTTAACCTCGCTGCTATGACTAGAAAACTCCATGAAATTTGGAAACTTTTAGGTGTGATGCACATCATCGATTTAGTACATAATTTCTTTCTAGCGCAGTTTGGTGTTGCGGACCAGTATCTTGCTGCATTGACAGGAGGTCCTTGGAGAATGTTTGGCAGCTATCTTTTAACTCAAGTTTCATCGTCTTTGTTTGATCCAAGTCATAGTGATATCTGTACGACTCTGGTTTGGATTCGTATCGAGAAACTTCCCATGCATCTTTACCATGATTTCGATTTATTAGGGATTGCCAGTGGGTTTGGAAAGCCAATTCAGGTTGATGAGGCTACACTAAACTTTGTACGGGGAAGGTTTGCAAGGATTTGCGTGGAGGTTGACCTGTCACTACTCTTGAAGGGTTCAATCACACTCAATGGTACACAATTTTTTGCCTCTTATAAGGGAAAATCAAACATATGCCCTTGCTATGGCATTCTTGGGCATGCTCTCCAGTCTTGTCCGCAAGCTCCAAATGTTTAGAGCACTACTAGCCCCTCACAAGTGCTTGAGCCTATCATTATTGCTCCAGTTTTTAGGAATACGTTACCGGATCCTGGTGATGGTTTTATTTCGGTTCGCTGTCGAGGTAAAGGAGGGAATTCAACATCTAATGCTAAGAATCAATTTTTGAATCGGCAAAGGAAAATTCACGAGCTTTGTGGGAGCAAAAGAGTTTAACTTCACACTATAATATATATTTGAGAAACAATTTTGATAACCTGAGAGTGGAACACGGTGTGATGGATGTCGTAGTGTCGTAGAATTGTCGCTTGGAGTATAAAGAGAATTCA
The DNA here is from genome assembly GCA_023374145.1 of Lepidium sativum. Lineage (NCBI taxonomy): Eukaryota > Viridiplantae > Streptophyta > Magnoliopsida > Brassicales > Brassicaceae > Lepidium > Lepidium sativum. The sequence goes on from JAKUCM010000554.1 coordinate 37,476, forward strand.
ACACCTAGCCAGGTTAATGTGGCAAAAGAGACGCTACCAAAGTCTACAAAGGTGGTTGGGTTAAAGAGTATCTTCAATTCCTTACGCCCAACTTTGAAAGGAGGACTGAAAGAGAAACGTGTTGGAGGTGCCAAAGCAGCGGTGATTTTCAAATATAAGGGGTAAGAAATCAGCACCTCGTCTTTCTCTGGGGTTGTTCTTTAGGTCTAACTTTGACGCGGTTGAAAACATGAATGTTGGGAAGCAGCCTCATGTGGAGCATGATGGTGTTGGACTCCCAGGTAGTTAATTCTGGTGCTCATGGTGTTTCTGAACAACCTTCTACTTCTTTGAATCTTGAGAAATTTATGGATACTCTGTTATTGCCTTCACTTACAGAAAATTATATTGTTAACTCTGGTGGGATGAGTGCATCTCTATACATGGTGATAAAGCATCCTCATGCGGATTCGGATGGTGTAGATAAATGTTCTAAGATGCAGGCTTGATGCCACACCCCGGTAGTTAGTTTACTTGTATATTATTATAGAATGGTGAATTGTCTTCTATGGAACTGTTAGGGGGGCGAATAAATCCAATTTTTGTTGTTCTATTCGATATATGTTAAAGAGGTATTCTATTGATGTGTAAGCTCTTTTGAGACTCATGCGGGTGGAGATAATGCAAAGAAGATTTGTCATGGTATAGGGTTTGTAAATTCATTATGTTCGGATGCTATTGGACACAGTGGATGCATTTAGATTTTGTGGAGCGATCGATTGGGAACTGTCCAAATAGTAGACTCTCCATACAAGCTTTTTCATGCAATGACTGATGATAGACACTCAAAATTTAGTATTATTGCGGTGTATGCAGCACCGTCTAATTCTCGACGAGCTGGCCTTTGGGAACATCTTACTGATGTCTTACAGGGTATTAATAATCTGGTTTTGATTGGAGGAGATTTTAATATCATCTTAAGATTGGATGAGTATTATGGTGGTAATAGTCGCTTATCTCTAGATTCCTTGGAATTTGGTGACAAGATTAATAAAAACTCATTGGTAGATATGGGCTTCAAAGGTAATCGCATCACATGAAAGAGAAGTAATTCGGAGCGGACCTATGTTGCTAAATGTCTGGATCGTGTTTTCTGTTGTGCTCAAACTCGGTTGACTTGGCAAGAGGCTATTGTGTCCCATTACTTTTTCTCTCATTCGATCACGCTCTATTGTTTATTCAGCCTAGCCCCTACGTGAAAAAGGACCCGAGTAGGTTACCTTTTGCTTTGAGGCAGCTTGCATCGCTCATAGTAGCTTCAAGGATCTTCTCTATAACTCATGGAATAGTTAGCTCTTTACCCCAAGAGCTCTCTATGGCCTGCAAGGTTAAGTAGAAAAAATGGAATAAAAAATATTTGGTAATATAAACTTGAGGAAGTTCGAATTATTATCCAAGATTGAAGACATCTAATCGTGCATAAATTCTAACCCTTCGGATCTACTACTAGCAGAAGAAGAGATTTTAGTTAAGGACTTAAATGCGGTTCTTGAACAAAAAGAAATGGTATGATTTAAAAATCTAGAGAGAAGTGGATAACTTTGGAATACCCAAACACTAAATTTTTCATACTTCAACGGTTATTAGATGAAGGAGAAATCATATTGATATGTTGCAAGAGGAGGATGGTATGTGGATCTCTAAGCCTGATGACGTAGAACTTATGGTTGTGAGTTTCTACAAAAATCTTTACTCGATAAGTGATGTGCCTGCAGTGGTGGAGACATTACCACATGAAGGTTTTGCTCATATCCTGAATGGTAATCAAACGACTCTTGCTAAACCATTTACAGCGTATAAAATCAAGAAAGTAATGCGGAGTATGAGAAGTTTTAAAGCTTCAGGACCATATGGGTTTCAATCGGTCTTTTACCAACAATGTTGGGATGTAGTGGGTTCGTTGGTTGTCTGATTTGTCCTTGAGTTCCTCACTTCAGGTTATTTATCGCCTGAGACTAATGATGCTCTGGTGGTTTAAATTCCCAAAGTCTTACAACCTGAGAAAATGAGTCAATTCTTACCTATTAGTTTGTGTAATGTTATTTTTAAAGTCATTACTAAGGCTATGGTCTTGAGACTTAAGAAGGTGAGCCAATACTTATTGGACCAACACAATCGAGTTTCATCTTGGGAAGTTTGAGCTCATATAATATAGTGGTTGTTCACGAGGTTGTACATTCAATGTGGAAGAAGCAAGGACACAAAGGTTGAATGCTTTTGAAGTTAGATCTTAGAAAAACATATCACATGATTCGGTGGGACTTTCGAAGAAACATTTTATAGGCTGCAAAACTTTCGGATGCATGGATATCTTGGATTATGAGTTTGGTTACGGGCACATCAATGCATGTTCTTTGGAACGGTGAGAAAATGCCAGGATTCTCACTAGAAATAAGCCTAAGTCAGGGATATCCACTCTCCCCTTACCTTTTTTTGTTATGTCTAGAACGTTTATGCCACCTCATTGAGCATGAGACTGCTTTGAACAATTGGAAGCCTATTTGTTTGTCACGCGGAGGGCCTAAACCTCCCACATATATTTTACCAATGACTTGATATTATTTGCAGAGGCTTTGGTGGACCATATGAAAGTGATACATGATATTCTAGATAAATTCTGTTAAGCCTCGGGTCAAAGAATATCCTTTAAAAAGTCTCGAGTTTTCTTCTCTAAGAATGTCCCAAACGAACTAGTGCATCGAATAAGTAATGAAAGCATGATCCAATCGACCAAGGACTTGGGGTAAGTATCTTGGTATGTTGATACTACAAAGGAGGATCAACAAGGATACAATAGGTGACGTACTCGAAAAAGTAGCATCACGTCTATGTGACTGAAAGAGTCAGTTTTTATGATTTGCAGGGAGAACAACTTTAACTAAGGCAATTTTCTCTTCTATCCTGATTCACACAATGTACCATGGCTTTACCAGAATCCACTTTGAAAAATGTAGAACGTGCTTCTAAGAACTTTATTTGGGGTAGTACGTCATAAAAGAAGAAGCAACATCGTCTTACTTGGAATAAAATTTGTTGTGATAAGTATCAGGGTGGATAAGATTTTCGTCCCAGCCGGTTATGAATGGAGCTCTTTTAGCTAAATTGTGTTGAAGGTTACTGAAAGATAATGTTAATCTATGGTCATGTTTTCTCCATAGTAAGTATAAAGTAATTTCAACTCATGAGTCTCGTGGATGAGGATTACAAAGAATGTATCTTCTACATGGAGAAGTGTTATCTTAGGGCTTCGGGAGGTGGTCTTATCTAATGTTAGTCGAGTGATTAGAGTGGTAAATCCACTCAATTTTTGACTGATCGGTGGCTCGGAAATGAACCGTTTATCTTATATACAATAAGTGGCATTCCGGGTGATCAAGTGTCTTTGAATGTATGGGACCTTTGGCTTGATGTTCAAGGATTTTTGTTGGATAAGATCTCTCCTTTTGTTAGTAAGGACACAAGATTACGCTTATCTTTGGTAGTAGTTGACACCATCACTAGTTTGTCAGATCACTTTACCTGGGGGAAGAGTTTGGATGGAGTTTTCTCTGCATAATCAGCTTATAAGGCACTGATGTGGAACCGTTGTCCCGAGACATGATATAGGACATTTATTTTCTCGTATGTGGAAGGTTGAAGCTCATCAACGTGTAAAACTATTCCTTTGGCAAGGTGTACATCATATTTTAATGACGAATTCTAAGCATTTTCGAAGACACTTGAGTGATACGGATACATGTACAATTTGTAAGGTTGGGATCATCTAGTCCCACCTTCAAAGATACGAGCATTCTACAATGTTTCTCTTATTGAGTGGTTATTCATTAATCCTGGAGACCACTCGGAGATTTATGAGACTAAGTGGTCCACTATATTTGTTATGGGTGTTTGGTGGAGATGGAAGTGGAGGTGTATAAATGTTTTTGGAGGAAAAGGAATTTGTAGAGACATAGTACAATTTGTCAAAAAAAAACAGCAGTGGAAATCACGACTACTTATGCGAAGAAACCTACAAGACAAGTCACTCCGGCATGGGTTGATCAGATGATTGTGTGGAGTCCACCGGAGGAAGAATGGTTAGAAGTTAATACTGATGGGGGCTCTCATGATAAAAGAGGTCAAGTTACCGCCGGTGGAGTGGTACGAAATAGCAAGGGAGAATGTTGTGTAAGCTTTGCAGTAAACATTGGTTTATGTTCGACTCCTCTAACCGAGTTATGAGGTGTTTAATGGAGTCTTGCTATAGCTTGGAATCAGAGAGCGAGCCGATTGGAGTTAGAAGTCGATTCACAACTTGTAGTTGGCTTTCTACATATAGGGATAAGTGAGGATCATCCCTTGTCATTTGTGACATGTTTGTGTTATGGCTTTGTTATCACGAAATTAGATAATCTGTATTAAGCATGTATATTGGAAGGTTAATTGCTTAGTTGATGGTCTCGTTAATTAGTTTTTTATATTTTTCTTTAAGATATCTTTTTTTTATAATAATATTCCTGCTTGTATTTCTTTTTTGCTTGATAATAATGATGTTCATGGTTTGGCTTTGGCTAGAAAGAATACAACGAAGGAAATATATGTCATTCTCTAAAAAACTAAAAAATATAAACTGCAAACTTCCAAATATCATACGAAAATCGAAATCAAGAATGGAAAACTGATTTTAGTTAAATCATTAAATATTTAGCTATGTGACTTGCTTTATCAAATATGAAGTTTTGTATTCCAATATTCACGAGATTTCAATTTTAGTTATAGTATAACAGAGAGTTTGGAATATACATTAAATTTAATTTTTGCGAAAAATAGTAATACGATATTTTGTTTTTCTTTTTTTACTTTTTGGAAACAATAAAAAAATATATATGTGAATTAAGAAGATTAAAAGTATGTATATATATATATAAGAGATTAGTAGAATAAAATTTCTTTATATTTTTCTAGTATATAGAAATATATATTTTTAAGAAAAGAAGAGAAATTGTAGCTGTCAGATTCACCACGTGGCGAACCCTGATTGATTTTTTTTTTTTTTTTTTTGTGTAAGAGGTTTCTAAGAAAATCAGGGTTAAAGATGCTCTTAGTAACGTGGGTAAGGCTGGAAGTTGGAAGCATAATTACACGGTCTCCCGTATGATCATGAGTTCTTGTCCCCAACCTAAACTCTCATTCTTTATTATAATTAGTCTTTTTCTTTTTTGGTTTTAGTGGTGAGATTCTATTTGTCTCAAATAATTATTTCTATAAAATAATATAATCATTATAGTTTTAGATTGAACTTTCATTTTGTTGTACCCAATAACTGTAGTAAACAATAGTTTCATAAATATTTGGTTGTTTTATTCAGCCGACAAAGTCTGATGCTTAACGGAAGATAAAGAAATAGATTGCGGGGAAGTAAAGTAATAAAATGTTCATTTGCAATTTTTACGAGTACCTAACTTGTTGTGTGATTAATTTGACAGGGTCGATTTAAACGTTTTATAGATTCGGAGCTAGACTTAGATCTAGAAAATTTCAAACTTATTTAAAAAAAAAAAATGTGGAATCTTTTTTTCATAGATTCAGAACCATTTTTCTATAGTTTATGGGCTGTCGCATTTGTCGTTTAATGGTCCTAGGCTTATTAGTTGTTTGTGGTAGAGTAAGGGATCGTTTGGAGTAGTTTTATTTGTCAAACATCGTAAATTTGTTTAGTGTTGTTTTCATATTTAGATTTTGTGTATGGTTGTATGATACTAAATGTTTCCCTCTCATCATTTACTTTGGGACATTTGGATTGTATTATTTCTAATGGATTTCTACACATTTGGAGAGAAATATATGCTAAAATTTATGTTAGAAACTAGACCAATAATTCTGGAATTATTCGCATTGTAGATATGGTTGTGCGGAATTGGACCTCTTCATTTGGCTACCAAATTCCACACACATTAGAGGGGTTGTTTTCTAAATAGTCTTGAAATTAGAAAAAGTTAATTTTTAATTTTTGACAAGTTTTTCCTATGCTTGGCCTTCTTTTATATATAAACATTTTTTTGTCAATCAATAAATTTGAAATTTTAACGGGAAAAGAAAAAATGTGTATATTTTTTAATTAAAATCTCTAGTGACAAATCTATAAATAATTTATTTTCTAGTTTTAAAAATGTTAATCTTTATGTATTGCATGAAGAATTTTAATACATGTTAATATTTAAATTTTTTTATTTTTAGTAAATTATAGAATTATAAATATAGGTAAATATCCCTATATGTATTAATTACTAAGTAAAGAGAAAAGGTAAATAATGTCATTAGACCATTCTACAATTATCCATGAAACCAAAAACAAATTAATCTCTTAAGGCACGAAAGAAAATAAGAAGAGGATAATAACGTGGAAAAAAGTAGAGAAACTTTTCAGCATTTGTAAAACACGAGGGCAGGCCTCAGAGATTTCACACGTCCCAAGCAGCAGTCTCGAGCTTTCTCTCTCTTTCCCATTAATCTCACTCCTATCCTCTACTCTAGAGGAAGATAGATTCATTCAACTGTTCCAAGACTATTTATATCAACCATCACTCTTTCCTTCACCATTTCTTCCAAGATTTGTAAGTCTCCATTTATACTTTGCTTACTTCTTCTTCTTCATTTGTGATCTTAGTATTCCCTTCTTTTCGTATTACTATCAAGTGTCTTCTTCTGTCTTTATTCGCTTTTAGAACAAAACTATTTCTATTTTGAGATAATACCAGAGTAGCTTCTTCTTTGCTTCATTAGTGTTGAATAAAGATCTCATCTTTTTTAATAAAGATTTGATTTTGCAGCTCTTTCTGGTAATGTACTTTCTTGAATCCTACAAGTTTTTTTGAGATTTGTGAAGTGTTACAGTTTCAGAACCAACTTTGTCTCACTATTCTTCAGATTCTTGTTTCTTGCAATATAGTTATTATTGATCTACTATGGAACAGTTCACTCTGACTAAGATCTTAGATCTGATTATCTGCAGTTGTGTAGTGGAAGTAGAAAATGGTGACTCGGAGTAAGGTGTTATGTGTTCTGCTGCTGTGTTGTGCGGTGGCTGCTGCTGCTGCTGAAGGAACTTTAAAGTACAAGGACCCAAAGCAGCCTTTGGGTGCAAGAATCAGGGATCTGATGAAACGTATGACTCTTCAAGAGAAGATTGGTCAGATGGTTCAGATCGAACGCAGTGTCGCAACACCTGAAGCCATGAAGAAATACTTCATAGGTAAGAAGAATTCTGAGAAGTTTTATGTTTGTTTAGTGTTCGATGTATTGTCTAACTTAGTGGATACTGTTGGGTTTATGTGTAGGGAGTGTGTTGAGTGGTGGAGGAAGTGTGCCTTCGCAAAAGGCTACTCCTGAAACTTGGGTGAACATGGTTAATGAGATCCAAAAGGCGTCTCTTTCGACCCGCCTTGGAATCCCCATGATCTATGGAATTGATGCTGTTCATGGTCACAACAATGTCTACGGTGCCACCATTTTCCCGCACAATGTAGGCCTTGGAGTCACCAGGCAAGTACTTGTCCTAGAAAGTCTTTACTCTGCTTATCACAAAGTTGAAAATCGATCTGTTAAACTGAATCAACATTATGTTTTGACTAATTACTTAGGGATCCTAACCTGATTAAGAGGATTGGGGAAGCAACTGCACTTGAAGTTAGAGCGACTGGGATCCCATATGCCTTTGCTCCCTGTATTGCAGTAAGTATAGTGGAGCTTACGAGTTTAGAATTGTTGCAAAAAACTAATCAAGAAACCTTTTTGCTCAATAATTCTGCTATGGTGATATGATTTGACAGGTCTGTAGAGATCCAAGATGGGGAAGATGCTACGAGAGCTACAGCGAGGATTATAGAATTGTCCAACAGATGACTGATATTATACCTGGTTTGCAAGGAGACATCCCTACCAAACGAAAGGGTGTTCCTTTTGTTGGTGGAAAGTAAGTAATTTTGCCTGTAATATCCTCTGTGATAGTTTTTTTTATAGTCACCATGAGAAGTTAAGACTTCTTATATTAATATGCAATTAAGGCAAGAACTTTTGTTAACTCGCGTTCTTTTTGACTAGATTTGGATAGGATTTGATTTGCTTCTGTATGTTTGAGTCTTAATGATTAAGGTGGCTTATATCCATAGGTCATTGCTCACGCATGCTTCCATTTAGAAAGTGGTGGTCAATCTTACAAGTGCAAAGCCTTTCTAGCAATCAATGATAGCCTAACCCATATGCTACATTTTAAGTCTATCTATAGTTGATTCCGACAGGCTCTTAAAAGTCATCATTTGAATGTTCTACCACTGTAGGACCAGTGTGAAGTTATCTTCTTAAATAGTCCTTGTCAAACTTAGTAATACTTCACATGTGGATGAGATGAAATGAGCTTATGTCTAACTGAAACTATTATATGAGTTTTTTCTTTTCCTTTTGATAATGAACTATATATTGTTTTGACCAGGTCATATCAACCATTACTTAATTATTGCATTAGCGTATGATATGAACAAATTCCATTTACTTACCAAAATAAGCTTGTGATTGTTACAGATCAAAAGTTGCGGCTTGTGCTAAGCATTTTGTAGGAGATGGAGGTACAGTTAGAGGGATTGACGAGAACAACACAGTGATTGACGCTAAGGGACTGTTTGGAATTCACATGCCTGCGTATTACAACGCTGTAAACAAGGGTGTTGCAACAGTTATGGTGTCTTACTCTGCCTGGAACGGGTTGAGAATGCATGCTAACCGGGAACTTGTCACGGGTTACCTCAAGAACAAATTGAAGTTCAGAGTAAGATATGATCTTCAACTTTATGCATATATGATCTTCTGTGCTTTGGTCCTAAAGCCTTTCTTTCTGTTTCTGCAGGGTTTTGTCATCTCAGATTGGCAGGGAATTGACAGGATCACAACTCCTCCGCATCTTAACTTTTCATACTCTGTGTATGCTGGAGTCAGCGCTGGAATTGACATGGTTGGTCTTGAAAGTGATTCCACCTTTCATATATATGGTATGCTCTCCATGGTTTACTTGATTGTTGTGTCTTTTCAATTGTAGATTATGGTGCCATACAATTTCACTGAGTTCATAGACGAAATCAATAGTCAGATACAGAAAAAGTTGATTCCGATTAGCAGGATTGATGATGCTGTGAAGAGAATCTTAAGGGTAAAATTCACAATGGGACTCTTTGAGGAACCATTAGCTGATAACAGCTTTGCCAACCAGCTCGGTAGTAAGGTATGTTTTATCCTCTGTTGAGCCTTTGTACCAGTCGTTAGAGATTTATCGTTATGAAACTGAATACAACTCTTTTAACAGGAACACAGAGAACTAGCTCGTGAAGCCGTGAGAAAATCTCTAGTGCTACTCAAGAATGGTAAGAAAGGCGATAAACCATTGCTTCCTCTGCCTAAGAAAACAGGAAAGATCCTTGTCGCGGGAACGCATGCTGATAATTTGGGATACCAATGTGGTGGCTGGACCATCACCTGGCAAGGCCTGGAGGGCAACGAGCTTACTGTTGGTATGTGTACTCTCACAAACTTCTCTTTTGGCTCAGTTACAACCTCAACATTAGCTAGCTACCGAATTTGGCGTTACAAAATTTTGAATTTGGTTTAATTACACAGGTACAACAATCCTAGCGGCTGTGAAGAATACAGTGGCTCCTACCACACAAGTAGTCTACAACGCAAACCCTGATGCCAACTTCGTGAAGTCGGGTAAATTTGACTACGCCATTGTAGTAGTTGGCGAGCCACCTTATGCTGAAATGTTTGGGGACAGCACAAACTTGACCATAAGTGCACCTGGTCCAAGCACGATAGGAAACGTGTGCGGAGCAATGAAGTGTGTGGTGGTCGTTGTCTCTGGCCGGCCCGTGGTTATTGAGCCTTATGTCTCGACCATTGACTCCCTAGTGGCAGCTTGGTTGCCAGGAACAGAGGGTCAAGGAGTGGCTGATGCTCTATTTGGTGATTATGGGTTCACTGGAAAGTTGGCAAGGACGTGGTTTAAGTCTGTGAAGCAGCTACCGATGAATGTTGGTGACCTGCATTATGACCCATTGTACCCGTTCGGTTACGGGTTGACCACAAAGGCATACAAATCGTAGACACCTACTTTGGTTGGAGGCAATAATTATAGTCATTGAGCAAGGAAATGGAAGATATTAAGAACCTAACAGAATAATTTCGATTAAACAATTTTGTGGGTTTGATTGAGAAAGTGTGTCTAAAATAACTATGGTGTTATAAGCATCAATGATTGGAATCGGCTTTTGTTATTTTCTCTTATTATCTGATGTGTCTTATTCCATTTGCCAAAAAGTCTTGCAATCCAAGATAGAGATGACGACGCGTGCAAAGGGACAATGTCAAATTTTAACCAAAAATAGAGAAAAATCAAAACTTTGAAGTATCAGAAATACATTCATCTAAAAGTGGATAATATAATTTAAGGGTAATAATGCTCATCATATTTTAGTTAAGCAAGTTTTATTTTTGGGTCTAAATTTTAGTTAAGCAATTAAAGCTAAATATGTCATCCATTAATTGTAACTGTGTAATAATGAAGAATACAGAAATAATTAGTTCATTAATAATTTTATATTCTTTCAAAAAAGTAGAGAACTTTAAGTTGATATTTGATGTTTCTCTACATAACAATAAAAAGAACAAACATGTGAATCAAATCTCAGCCTTTTAATGTTCCTGTCTCATTTAAAACATTGTAATATTAATTCATAGTCCCATCGTTTTCTTCGTCATCATAACTCTTTTGAATCTTCACCATTTCAAATGGTTAATCAGTAATCAGTCTTGAACTATTTTATTGTCTAGTCAGCTGCAGGTGTCGAGAGTAAGGAGAGGCCAAGATGAGGAATTTGAGTTATATGTTACATACGTTGGGGCTTCTGCTGCTCTGTTGTGCCGTGGCAGCTAATAATGAACCACTTGCGAATGCCAAGTATAAGGATCCAAAAGAGCCATTAGGTGTCAGGATCAAGAACCTGATGAGCCATATGACCCTTGAAGAGAAAATCGGGCAGATGATTCAGTTGGAACGTGTCAACGCCACAGCAGAGTTCATTAGAAAACACTTCATCGGTACAACTCTGGACCTTCAAAAGGTTTTTAAAGCCTAAACGAATACTCAAATATGTCAAACTTATCTGTGCAGGGAGTGTGCTTAGCGGGGGAGGAAGTGTGCCCGCGCCAAATGCCAGTCCTGAAGCTTGGGTGAAAATGGTGAATGAGAAACAAAAGGCTGCTCTTTCGACGCGATTAGGGATACCCCTGATTTACGGGATAGATGCTATTCATGGCCACAACAGTGCTTACAAGGCCACCATCTTCCCACATAACATAGGCCTCGGAGTCACCAGGCAAGTCCTTATAGAGAAAACCATACCAAACAAATAGACCCGATCAACATTGTTTACTTAGTTGTTGTATTGATCTGATAGAGACCCTGGCCTTGTGAAGAGGATTGGTGAAGCAACTGCGCTTGAAGTTAGAGCAACAGGAATCCAATATGTTTTTGCTCCAAGTATTGCAGTAAGTAAAGTGTAACTTTGAACCAAAGCGGAATAGTTGTTTTAAAGATCACTTTAAACAGGTGTGTAGGGACCCTAGATGGGGAAGATGCTATGAGAGTTACAGTGAGGATCACAGAATAGTTCAACAGATGACTGAGATTATACCTGGTTTGCAAGGTGACCTTCCCACCAGTCAAAAGGGTGTTCCTTTCGTCGCGGGAAAGTAAGTCCACATTAATGAATTCAGAGAAGCATATCTTCATGGAGTAACAGAAAATTGGATAAAAACTTACAGGACCAAAGTCGCAGCCTGTGCTAAACACTTTGTTGGGGATGGAGGTACATTGAGAGGGATGAACGCGAATGATACAGTTATCAATAGAAAGGGATTGTTCGGCATTCACATGCGGGCTTATCACAATGCGGTAAACAAGGGTGTTGCAACAGTGATGGTGTCCTACTCGTCGTTGAATGGGTTGAAAATGCATGCCAATAAGAAACTTATCACGGGTTTCCTCAAGAAGAAGCTCAAGTTCAGGGTAAATTTAATCAAAGAAGCATCCGGTATGCAAAAGCATTTAGAAGCAGCATTTTTAGTAGGTTTTAAGTCTCTTTGCAGGGCTTTGTCATCTCGGATTTTCTAGGTATTGAGCAGATTACTACAACTTTTGGTGCAAACTATTCACACTCTGTTTACACAGCTATCACTGCTGGACTCGATATGGTCAGTCTTAAAAACGAATTTCAGTTTCACATATATAAATAAACACACTTGATGTGAAAAGAATCTTCCAATGCAGATCATGGGTTCATCAAACTTGACCAAATTGATCGACGAACTAACCAGTCAGGTGAAGAGAAAACTCATCCCAATGAGCAGAATCGACGATGCTGTGAAGAGAATAGTAAGAGTCAAATTCACAATGGGGCTATTTGAAGATCCAATAGCTGGTCATAGCTTGGCCAACCAGCTCGGTAGTAAGGTCTGTAAGAAAACATCATTATTGAGAATTTAAGATAAAATGCTCAACTTCAACATTGGACAAACTCAACAGGAACACAGGGAACTAGCAAGAGAAGCAGTGAGGAGGTCTTTGGTGCTGTTGAAGAACGGTGAAAATGCGGATAAACCATTGCTTCCTCTGCTTAAGAGAACCAACAAGATCCTTGTCGCAGGAACACACGCTGATAACTTGGGATATCAATGTGGAGGCTGGACAATCACCTGGCAAGGCCTCAATGGCAACAATCTCACCATCGGTACACGCACAAAAACATCCTTTTGAAGCATTATCATCAATAGAACATAAACCATTAGAGTTTATCAATTTTCCAAAAGCAGAACTAGTAGCCATCAAAAGTGACTTGCTAAGGGATTCTCTCTATACCAATCCAATAAAATCTAGAATTGAGAAGAATCACTACCAATCTGTACTTCAATTTTGTAGGTACGACGATCCTCACTGCCGTGAAAAAAACGGTGGATCCGACGACTAAAGTCGTCTACAATCAGAATCCGGAAGTCGAATTCGTCAAAAACGGCAGTTTCGATTACGCAATCGTGGTCGTCGGAGAGACACCGTACGCGGAGAAATACGGAGACAGCATGAACCTAACAATACCGGAACCAGGTCCGAGCACAATGTTGAACGTGTGTGCATCCGTGAAATGTGTGGTGGTGCTTATATCGGGACGTCCGATGGTGATGCAACCGTACATGTCGAGCATCGACGCTCTCGTGGCGGCGTGGCTGCCGGGAACAGAAGGTCAGGGAGTAGCTGATGTTTTGTTTGGAGATTATGGATTCACCGGAAAATTGGCTCGAACGTGGTTCAAGACAGTGGATCAATTACCTATGAACGTCGGAGACCCGCATTACGACCCGTTATACCCGTTTGGATATGGGCTGATAACAAACCCAAATTAAACAGTTTTGGTTTAATCCTATTCTGCATTTCGGATTAGCATTGGGCCATCCATAATAATAGACTGATCGTTAATAGCTTATCAATAATACAAGGTCGACGAATTTCCCATCTATTTATTTTATTCTCACACTAAAAAAAACTATACATTTTGGCTTTCGTACCATAAACATTTTTATTCTGTATTAATTCATGAATTATTACTATTAACTATATTAATATATATTTAATTAAATTCAAAAATCGTTTTATGTAGCATTTACTCATGTTGTTTTATGACATAAAACACTGACAAACAAAATATCCAAAACGATATTGTTTTGACTAAAGGTAAATTTTTTTTAAAAAAATCATTTAGACTCCGTTTAATCGATGTTGTGGAAACCGGCGCAACAAGGAGATGATCTTCTATACTTCAATCATGTTCACAAAGTCATAAGACGAGTTTTCAATAAATGGTCGATTGATGAAACAGATTACAATTTCACATGTTTCAGTATGGATTCCGATTCATGAGAAATGAGTAGAGCTGCGTTTGGATTTGATGATGTGTCTTTAGACGAATCCATTCAAAGGAAGATCGCTGAGGTTTCAAGTGTGGAGGCCACATTGCTGCTAAAATCAAGGAAAGAGGGTCTTGTGTATGGTCTTGTATGATGTAGAAGAATGTTCCAAACATAAAAATGTGTGATATTGGTCAAATTTAGGTTAGATATTAATGTTTTAAAAATCGGTCTACGCGGCCGCTTATATGTTTGTATTTTAGCATGTTTTAGAAGTATTATTTAGAACATTTTGTATACATATCCATATCATTTCCATCATATTAGAGTCTTTTTAGACTCATTTTCACACTTTGCACTTGTATTGCATATGGAGTAATTTCTAGGTACTTTAAAAGCATTTTGGATCATTCTAGAACATTATGGATGTAGGTACTATCATGGATTGGATTTGAGGATTCAACACAATAAGCTAAGGGCCAAATTTATCTCAACTCGAAAAACATGTGGTGGACTTCCATCCAAATGACCAGAAACACCGATTTGAAGCACCGAAAGCTATTTTTAGTACACTTGACCATGGAGCTCCACCAAACTTGGTCGAGTACTTCTTCATCTCATCACTATTGGCTGAATCCATGCTCCAAGATGTCCATTTGGAGATTACACATCCACTCGACCAAACATGGTCGAGTTTGCCATTTTTCCAAACTTTGACCATTTTATGTTGACTTTTAAGTAGGATTTTTCAAGAAGAGTATAAATACCCTTATTAACCCACATAAACAATTATCCATGTTTTTATTCTTTTTTGGCAAAGTTTAAGAAAACTTTTCTCTCTTTTCTTTTGTAATTTCCAGATTTGAATGTTAGATCTTTTGTGATACTTTGGTTATTTCAATTTCTGTCTTTAATTTTTTTTGTTCATTTCTTTCTTATCTTTCTAGTTGTGATGTTTATTCTATTTTCTAGGTTTGTTCATCTCATCATGAAGATTGAGTATATCCATTAGGGTTCTTGAGGAAATGAGTTAGATTAGTATATATCTAGGGTTTCCAAGCTTGCTTAAGGTCATTCATTCATAGATCTCCTTAGATTATGTGTTCTTAATGCTTGTTTCATCTTTGCTTTTTGAAATCTATCTTGTTGCATTCATACACCCACCAAGGATTTGTGAAAATATTTGACTGAGCCTAGATCTAAGATTTGCTTTCCTACCTCAAGGAATTAATTGTTAGGTTGCTTATTGGCTATAATAGGTTATTTCTCCATGTTAGCTTGATTGTGGAATCGCCAATGGGAGTTGGGTCAGATTGCTTTACTTGCTAAGTTTATTGTTCATGGGAGTGACTTTGTGATTGTTTGAATCTATTGCCTAGATGTCAAGCTCAAGTTGTTGGAACTCTTAGTGAAACATTAGTCATTGATCTCACTCCTCAAGAGCCTCTCTTCTTAATCGCATATTAGCTTTGTTTCTTGCTCTGTTTTTGTTTCATCTATTGCCCTGATTTAAGCTTAATTCTCTGTTTTATGCTCATTTCTATGTTTTGCATTTTCTTAATGTTCTTGTTTTGTAATTTATTTTGTGATAGAAAATCTTTTTGATATATTGACTTGAATTAGAAGTAGTTTATCATATCATGAGTGCTTGCATCACACTTGTTGGTTCCATAATCTTATATGGTATAATGATTTGATAACTCAAGGTGTAAAAATCATGTTATTAGCCACCACATAGGCGGCGCCTAGGCGCTAGGTGGATCATAATCGCTTCGATTATGCTAAAATTGGACGTTCTAGGTAGTTTGTAGAATTTTGTGTTTTACATGATTATTAATCGGACTAATCGGCCTAGACAGTTTAATTGGTTTTTTTTTGGTAGAAAGTTTAGTTTTAGTTTTAATAATATTTTTTTAAAGTAGTATTGAAAATATTAAATTGTTAGATAATGATAGTATGAATGATGAAACATCAATCTATATAGAGCCAAAATACAATTTCGTAGTCTAAAGTGTAAATGTGTTGTCTTGTTAAGCCTTTGATCAGAAATAATATGTATTCTTGGTATTTTGATTTTTGATTTGAAGCATATACAGATTCAACAATTCAGAGATCTGGTGTTATGAAATTCTGAGATAGTAACTAAATCAAACACGGTGGCTCCGGCGGTTGCTTTATTTGTGCCTAATCTGGCGAGACATCTTCAGATTAACACTTAATTGACACAATTGACAAAGCACAAATGAAACCTAAATGAAAAAGAAGAATGTGTAGATGGAATCTTTGATTTTTTTTAAAAAAAATTTGTCTTTCGATCAAAACGATCGTTTCAATATTTTGGGTAGTCAAATTTTTTAAGTAAAATGACTGTGTTTTATTTCCAAACGTAGAACTAAAACGATATTAAAGTACAAACTAAACACCTTTTAGATTTAATTACAGATATATTAATATAATAAATACTAATAGTAATTAAAAATTCATGACATATAAAATAAAGAGCCAAAAAGTAAATGTTTTTTCGCCAGAAGAAAATAAAGTAGATTTCTTCGTCTGCCATTGAAATCAGATTCTACTTATCTTTCTCTCTCCTTCCTCAAATTAAGATTGAAAGGAGTTCTTCATCGGGCTAATTTTAACGCCGATCAACCTCTTTAGTTAGAAATCAGTTTTGACCCAGTTTAGTCTCTTGCAAAAATGATATTTTGATCTAGTTTGGATGTGTGTTTTTAGTGGGTGTTAGTGGCAAGAACACTCCATTCTAGTTTGCATGTGTGTTTATCAGGCAGATCCTTCCAAGGTGGAACAATGCCTCTGTTGCCATCTTTATCTTTTGCGAGAAGACAATCTTAAGTGTCATCTTCTTATTTTCATTTTCTTTATCAATTTTTTTATACTAAAAAAATTGTTAAAAGACAAAAATATTGTAAGAATTTAGGTTAATTACAAGTATGCATATCCGTCCAATTAAAAATCTGGTCCAATTAGAATTCAGCCCAATTAAAATCCACCTAAATTCTAATCCGGTCCACTTACAGACCGACCCGTCCAACTAAACCCTAAATCCCTAATCGCTTCCGTTCTTCTCTTCTTCTTCTTCTTCTTCTTCACCGAGGAAGACAAATTTGGATCGACACTTTCTAAAATTATCGGTGAGAGTACAGACGATAGACGATTCAAAGAGGTCAGAACGTAAGGAATCTATCTCTATCAAATTTCCTATACCTTTTTCACGATTTTGATTCTAAAATTAGGGATTTTGGTTGTTTTGGAGATTTCTTCTCATCTTCTTCGATTTTGCTTCTAGGGGTCGATCTGTAAAATGTGGTTTTGTTTTGTTTCATGTGTTCAGTGATGGTTTTAATAAGAGATGCTAGTGGGGTACGTGACACACAAGTGAAAAATAAGAAGAAGGGTAAGAGTAAAGGTAAGATGACTAAGACGAAGGATTTGGATAAGAAGAACGAAGAAGAGATAGTAGAAGACAAAGTAGACGACAAAGTAGACGAAGTATCTGCTTCAGGCGATGGAGAGGAAAAGGACGATGATTTGGTTACTGGAGGGGAAGGAAAGAGCAGTAAAGAAGACGATGACAACACGCCTAAGGTACAACTAGAACAACTAGGACAATTATGTATTATTATTATTATCAAGTTTGGTACCATTATTACATCTAAGATCAACAGTAAAGTTTTATTTTTGTTTATTTATTTATTTTGCAGGATATATCTGATGATGATTCTGTTGAAGGAGATAATAATGAAGAAGATGAAATTAGTAAGTTACATTCAATAACAACTAGGACATTTGTGTATTGGTACAATAAGTATAATTAAGAACATTTAAAGGTTTTTTTATGGTACAAGTGGTACAACTCTGGTCATGGTACAACTTTGGTACTGGTACAATTGGTACAACTCGGGTCATGGTACAAGTGGTACAACTCGGGATATGGTAAAAATGGTACAAGTATAAGTTCTGTTTATGGTACAAGTGTTACAACTCTTAACGAATTAATGTATTTTTTTTGTATTTGCAGGATACTTCTACTGATGATAGCTTTGATGATGAGGAAGATTCATGTCCATTGCAGCCAGAGAAAATGTATTTTGAACCAAGTCAGTACACCAAATCTGTTAGGATAGGAACAAGGTGTAATGTGCAATAGGCGGTGGAGTTTCTAGAACAATTTTCGGCATAAGTAAAATGGTTTAGAGAGAATGAGCAGTTAGTGAGAAATCACCAAGTCCAAGGCATGTGGATGCTTATGCTACGCACAGCTTGCGTTGAGGCAGAAAAAGAGTGCTGGTTTTTGGTGAATGGAAGGCTGATAAGGTATTCTATTAGAGAGCACACTCTTTTAACCGGATCCAATTGCAAAGAATATCCCGCGAACTGGGAGAAGTTGGGAGGTTTGGAATTTGCAAAAAGAGTGTTTAAGAAAAGTAAAGGAATAAAGATTGGAGATGTAGAAAGCATGCTCGAGAGCTTGAAGGACAAGAACACCTCTGGGGACAGGAAGAAATTTGTTGTCCTTTATTTCCTCGGCAAGATATTGAAAGCAAAGAATAAGTATGAACCGACTGTTGACACATTCCTTTTGAGAATTTTCAATGACTTGAGTGTTTGTGAGAAGTTCCCATGGGGTTGTTATACATTCCATGATTGCATTGACGTGATTAATGGGCTGGTAAATAACATGAATGAAGTTGTGAAAACAAAAGCTCAACCTGGATTTTGTGGATTCATTATCCCGCATGAGGTAAAACTATTCTTATATTGATCCAACTGGTACAATTGTTGAGTTTTTATTGGTGAATATCGAGTTTTTGATTATGGCTTTGACTCATTGTACAGATTATGGCTTTTGAGTGTATTCGAGACCTTGGACAGAAATATCATGAAGATGTAAGAGCATATCCGGGTTTTCCAAAGATGTGCAAACGGAAGTTCGTTTACAGTGACGGCAAAGGT
This sequence comes from Lepidium sativum, assembly GCA_023374145.1. Classification (NCBI taxonomy): domain Eukaryota; kingdom Viridiplantae; phylum Streptophyta; class Magnoliopsida; order Brassicales; family Brassicaceae; genus Lepidium; species Lepidium sativum. Next base: position 56,469 of record JAKUCM010000554.1, read on the forward strand.
CCTTCTTTGGATGATATGAACGATGTGGTTGGACAAACTAAGGTTAGTATTTATGAACGAACTTGGTATTGTTTGTGTTTATCCCGAGTTTTAGTTTAAAATCAGGTGTGATAATTTTAGGTAATTACTAGCATCTTGGAACCTACCTTGGATGAGCAAGACTTGTTGAGGTGAAATGTTGAAGAGGTTGATGACGATGACATGGGATTAGATATGATAGTTAGAAGCTGGAGAGATCGTCTACTGGTCTAGAGGAAGAAAATATTCTGGAAAGGTTGGTTGGAAAAGGATGTCAAAACTTGAGCTGCAACTCTGAGCATAATCCATGTGGATGTGGATAAGAATGAGAACCCTGTTGAATATCTTACTCTTGAATCTGTACAAGAATTAGTCTTGAAAGAGATGGAGAAAGGGTTTGGGAAACTCATGGGGGTGCTTGGTGAAATGAGTAACAAAGTGTTTGATAGGACTGGTGTTTTGGAAATAAATATGCATATTCTCCAGAACAATGTGGCGGGTCAGAGAAGGGGTGTTGATCCAGAACAGTGGATTTGTGTTGATCAATTGTGTGGCACCAATTGAGGATGTGGCACCAACTGAGGATGTGACACCAATTGAGGATAAGGAAGCAGGCGGTAGTGATGAGAGTGAAGAAGAAGGCGGTAGTGAAAAGAATAATGATGAAGAAGATGGTGATAAGATTGAGCAGGGTAAAGGGACAAAGAGGAAGGACATAGATGGGGTAGTAGAAACAAGGGTAAAGCGGGTGAAAAGAGCACCAAATAGATATACACCTGGGGATAAAAAAAAGCAGAAGAATTGATCCAATTTGGTATTAGGAAACAACTTGGACCGATTTATTAGGTTATGATATTTTGGTATTATGAAACAAATGGGTTTTTCTTTTTGGTATTATGAAACAACTTGGTCTGATTTATTTGGTTATTGTATTTTGGAACAAGTAGAACATCTAAATGGTTATATTTTGGAACAACTGGAACATCTAAATTGTTGTAATTTAGAACAACTGGAACATCTAAGTTTTTGTATTTTAGACAATAAATCGACAAGTGAAAAGGAAAAAATGAAGAAAATTGAAAAAATATAATTAATATTAAAATAAAAAAATTCCAAATTTTTAAATTTTTAGAAATTTTGAAAACTTCCTCCACTTTTTGTTCATTTTAAAAAAAAAAATGACGATGAACTTTGTTGTACAGTTGTACACTGGTTCACATAGTTATACTTTGACAGTTTTTTAATTTTTGTGGTTGGACCCTATAAAGAATAAATAGTTTGTTGTTGGACTTCTGATCTTCCTAATTTAATTAACAGTTAAGACGTTTCGACAATACAATATGTTCAAATTAATAGTATTCGTATCTTTCACTTAGTAAATGCATGACAACTAACATAAAACTCTTTATACAACACTAGTGTTTTGTGGAAAAACACAAAAAAAATCCCAAAAGTTGAAAAATTCTTGTTCAATTCATTTTTAATTTTTCATTATGTGTTTTGAAATATTTACATTGCTTAGAAAAATTCCAATTGTACCAATCGAAACAAATTTGTACCAAATTGAACCAATTGTACTAACTAAACCAATTGTACCAAACGAAACAAAGTTGTACTAAATTGAACCAATTGTACCAATCGACCCAATTGTACCAAACATTACAAAGTTGTACTAAACCGAACCAATTGTATCAATCGACCAAGTTGAACCAGTTGTACTAAAAAAGCTACTAATTTGCACAGTTGTTCTCAGTTGGACCAACCGACAAAATACACAGACAACAGACAAGTTCAAAAATTAAGAATCTTCTGGCTGCAACCACCTCTCCAAGTTTTTTCTAGGGTTGTACTTGTTCTTCTTCTTACGGTGACGTTCTCCGCATGATGGAAATCGCGTATCTTGATTTCTTCCTCGTTTTGGTACGAAATTAGGAGGTAATACGCACAATTCTTGAATTATGCAGTAACACTCCACTCAGACTCATGTGGAACTAAATATATTGTTTTCTCATATGCCAATGACCAAGTCTGAGTAAAATAATATTCTGAGCAGAGATCATAGATTTGGATACTTTCGTCTCTCTCAGTCTCAGGCTTCCGAATAAAGTACCTACATGCGGCTATTGCATGGATACACAGATACTTGTCTATATTAAAACATCTACACGAATAGGTTCTCAATTTCAGGTTCACCAGATACGACTTTCCATTGACTCCTTCGACATCATATTCAAGCCGGAAGCTGTTTAGCTCTCTTAACTTCAAACTTTTTGCAATTGCACATCGTGAGTGCAATATGTTCTCCACATAAGGTACCATTCTCTTGAAGTTTGGTGCACTACAAGATGTTTTCCTATGTTTGTTAAACCATTCAGACATCTTTTCAACGATTGCATCAATCATAGGTAGTAGGGGGTACGCCCTTGCTTTTCTAAACACATTGTTCATTGATTCTGCGGAATTGCTAGTGTCTATGTTGTACTTGTCTCCCTCAAAATAGCACATTGTCCATCTTTCAAACTTTATACCATCTTCCTGATATTTAGCAGCTGTAGGGCACCTATTACTAAACTCAGTATACTTTCTCTTAAACCAATTTTCAGTATAAGCATGAGCACAATCCCTGAATTTTTCTGCAGCTATATCCTTGTCATTCACCACCTTTCCTCTCACATTTTGAGACAAATGCCAGATGCAATGCCCATGCTTAGCACTCGGGTACACCATCTCCACTGCTTTGATGATACTTTGATGTATGTCCTTTATAAAAACCAATTTACTACTATCCGGTATAACGACTTTCAGCTTTGTAAAGAACCAATTCCAACTAATATATTTCTCACTATCAATCACACCAAACGCAATGGGGTAATGATGATGATTGGGATATTGAGCTGTTGCAAAAACCAACATACCACCATATTTGGTCTTAAGAAAAGTTGCATCCACAACTATCACTTTCCTCATTGCCTCAAACCCTTCTATGTTAGCGCCCAACGCGATGAATAGGTACATGAACCTCTTATCTGCATCCAATTCCACACTTGTTATTGTCTTAGGATCGGCTTTCTCTAACTCGAACAGATAAGAAAACAACAATTTGTAGCTCTTTTCAGGACTTTCCCGCATCTCAGCAACATGTCATTCTCTTCCTCTCAAAATGTCGTTCTCTTCCTCTCAAAGCTGTAGAATATGAGCAACATATAGAAAGTTGTGTTTGTACAATATTAATAATGTTCTAGCAGGCGGAGTGTCCATTTGACCGGGAAAACTTTCGTGCAATAAATTTGCTACTATTCGTTGTGTGCCTCTCTGTTTAATATTGCTAGTGCTCTCAAGAGCTCGTGAGCATGTATGCATTTTTCTGTGTACTCTAATAATCCACAATACTGAATCCTTATCTCTAGCTGCTCGTATATACCATTTACAACCTTTTGAACCTTGACGACACCATAGCATAAGTCGGTTCTTATCCGACTTAACTGTTTGATATCCAAAACAGTTTTTATTTGCAGCTCTAAGAACCAAATCTTGCACTGACTGCCTCGAACAAAATTATTGCTTTATCTCAAGATTAGTACCATCTTCTCATCCTTCAACATTCTGAATTTCTTCTACACAAACTGGAAGCTCATCAACATTCAAATTGTTTTTCATATGGCAAGCCACAATCGCCAAATCATCACGTGATTCATTCTCACAATCATCATTACCACCATTTTTGTCAAAAAGGTCTCCTTCATCTCATCAATAATCATCTCGTTATGTTGTTCTTCACTAGTGACGATGCCAACATTGTCTACATTTTCCACACCATTCAATAACTCTACTTGCAAAACAGGTCTCAGCCCCTTTTTATCCAATGACATCAAATAAATCAAAACTTCCTTGTCATCTACAATATAAGTCTTTCTCCGAGCTTTAGATAGACTGTAACTCAATTTGATCTTCCCAATGGTTTCTACTTGTTGCTCTGTCATCTCTAGTGTGCAGTTGTACCTAAATGTACATGTTGTTCTGTCATCTCTAGTGTGTCGTTGTACCTAAATGTACCATACAACTGTACCTATATGTACTAATTGGACAAAATCTGCATAAAGGGTTTATGAAAAAAAGTTAATTTGGGTATTCTTGTTTTGTTCCCATTTAACACGATTCAAGACAACTATGATATTATATAACAATGAACATACCTAATCATCACTACAAACATGAATACCAAGTAAATGTGCTAGCCAATCAAGCTATTTACATTTCAATATCAAAATCAATAACTCAAAAACTGACCTAGTTCTGTTCTTCTTTTCAGCGATGAAGAAGGAGAGGATTGGATAAGATACCAGTCAGCAATGTGTGAGATGGATAAGAAATGGGAGAGATGGATGAAGCTTCAGGTGCAGGAACAGAGAAGAAAAAGGAAGCTCTCGTGAAATCCAGCTCTCGTCGAAACTGTTTCAACGAGGGAGACATAATTGAAATTTTCCATATCAATTAGTGTGTCTGATTAAGGTGACAAAATTGAAACATTTTCTTTCAATAAGTATGTTTCACTAAAAGTAAAATGAAAATACCAAAATTTGACAATTAAATTAAATTGTGACAATAATAATTATAAATTTCACTGCAATTAAAATTATAGTCCATCCAAGGTCTTAGTTCTGTGTTTATATGTTGTGTCTTATGTTTTAAATAATATCCGGTCTTAGTTTTACACGTTGTGGTTTACAGATCTTGTTCGTGGCCGACTTCACTCCACTCTTACTCTTGGGCCATCTCAGATTTAGCCCACTTTCATAATGCATTGTATACTCAATGTAAACTTAGTCCATTATGGGCCTAATAATCAATAATATTAAGATGACCAAAACAAAAGATATTGAAACCCAAAATAACAACTTTAAAGTTACTTATTATTGTTCTTACAAAATACATATTTATATCAATCTAATTTGATAGGAACTCTTATATATATGGATTTACACTTTTCTATTGGGTTATAAGATTCATTTACGTTAGGTATTTGTGTTTGATTCAATATTAACTTTGTGATTAATCAAATTCTATTATAAAATATTTTAAATATAAACATTTAACTATCTCACCAAAAATATTTATTGTTTGTTTTATTGTTATAATGTTAGGTTTTTGTTTTAAATATTGGTTTAGATGATTCAGCTCATGACATAGTGGTGTATGTTTGATTTTTCCACCAGGTGAAAAAATTAACGGATTTTTAAGATATAATTTGAGTTATGGATCAAGTTTTATTAATTGTATAAAAAAAAATTCTGAAATATAGTTGGAAAATTATCTTATTAGTCACTCACTGGCTCCTTCCTCAAGTTCTAAAGCTTTGAAATATTTACCATCTAAAAGATACGTTCCAATGGAGAGTGTGTGTGTTATAAGAGCATCAATGATTAGAATCGGCTTCCGTTATTTACCCTTATGAATCTAATGGATAATTTGAAGTGTAATGTCCATCATATTTTAGTTAAGCAATTCAAATCTCAATAATTTCATCCAAGAAACAAATAAAATAGAAAAGGAAATAAATCGCACAAAGAAGAAACAAATGAAGAATTAGAAATAATAAATTTTGTAAATTATTTTGCTAAAATAGATTTGTTCTGTATTTATATTTACTAAAATAGGATATTTTTTCGAAAGAAAAAAGAGAACTTAAGTTGATTTATCGATGTTTCTAGTCACAGAAATGGTATCACGTCTCTACATAACAATTACAAGAACAAGCATGTGAACCAAATCTCAGTCTCTTAACCTGTCTCAGTCGGAACAACAAAAACTCTTCACGTCTTACTGTTCCTGTCTCATTCGAAACCTTGTAATATCCATTCATTATCCCATCGTTTTATTTGTCATCATAACTCTTCTGAAACTTCACCATTTCAAATGGTTAATCAGTAATCAAGTCTTGAACTATTTTATTGTTTAGTCAGTTGCAGGTGTGGGAGTAAGGAGAGGCCAAGATGAGGGATTTGAGTTACATGCTACATACGTTGGGGCTTCTGCTGCTCTGCTGTGCCGTGGCAGCTAATACAGAACCACTTACGAACGCCAAGTATAAGGATCCAAAGGAACCATTAGGTGTCAGGATCAAGGACCTGATGAGCCATATGACTCTTGAAGAGAAAATCGGGCAGATGATTCAGGTGGAACGTGCCAACGCCACAGCAGAGTTCATTAGAAAATACTTCATTGGTACAATTCTGGACCTTCAAAAGGTTGTTAAAGCCTAAACGAATATTCAAATATGTCAAACTTATGTGTGCAGGGAGTGTGCTTAGCGGGGGAGGAAGTGTGCCTGCGCCGAATGCCAGTCCTAAAGCGTGGGTGAGAATGGTGAATGAGAAACAAAAGGCAGCTCTTTCGACGCGATTAGGGATTCCCCTGATTTACGGGATAGATGCTGTTCATGGTCACAACAATGCTTACAAGGCCACCATCTTCCCGCATAACATAGGCCTCGGAGTCACCAGGTAAGTCCTTATAGAGAATAGCATTCCAAACGCATAGAACCAATCAACATTGTTTCCTTACTTGTTGTATTCATCTATTAGAGACCCTGGCCTTGTGAAAAGGATTGGTGAAGCCACTGCGCTTGAAGTTAGAGCAACAGGAATACAATATGTTTTTGCTCCATGTATTGCAGTAAGTAAAGTGTAACTTTGAACCAAAGCGGAATAGTTGTTTTAAAGATCACTTTAAACAGGTGTGTAGGGACCCTAGATGGGGAAGATGCTATGAGAGTTACAGTGAGGATCACAGAATAGTTCAACAGATGACTGAGATTATACCTGGTTTGCAAGGTGACCTTCCCACCAGTCAAAAGGGTGTTCCTTTCGTCGCGGGAAAGTAAGTCCACATTAATGAATTCAGAGAAGCATATCTTCATGGAGTAACAGAAAATTGGATAAAAACTTACAGGACCAAAGTCGCAGCCTGTGCTAAACACTTTGTTGGGGATGGAGGTACATTGAGAGGGATGAACGCGAATGATACAGTTATCAATAGAAAGGGATTGTTCGGCATTCACATGCGGGCTTATCACAATGCGGTAAACAAGGGTTGTTGCAACAGTGATGGTGTCCTACTCGTCGTTGAATGGGTTGAAAATGCATGCCAATAAGAAACTTATCACGGGTTTCCTCAAGAAGAAGCTCAAGTTCAGGGTAAATTTAATCAAAGAAGCATCCGGCTTACGCAAAGTATCTAAAATCAGCCTATTTAGTACAGATTTTAAATCTTTTTGCAGGGCATTGTCATCTCGGATCTTCTAGGTGTTGATCAGATCACCACGCCTCTTGGTGCAAACTATTCACATTCTGTTTACACTGCTGTCACTGCTGGACTCGATCTGGTCAGTCTTAAACACGATTTGTTTCACATATATAAAATAAACACACTTGATGCCATAAGAATCTTCCAATGCAGATCATGGGTTCATCAAACTTGACCAAATTGATCGAGGAACTAACCGGTCAGGTGAAGAGAAAACTCATCCCGATGAGTAGAATAGACGATGCTGTGGAGAGAATATTAAGAGTCAAATTCACAATGGGGCTATTTGAAGATCCAATAGCTGATCATAGCTTGGCCAACCAGCTCGGTAGTAAGGTCTGTAAGATAAAAATCAGTACTTGAGATAAAATGCTCAACTTCAACATTGGACAAACTCAACAGGAACACAGGGAACTAGCAAGAGAAGCAGTGAGGAAGTCTTTGGTGCTGTTGAAGAACGGTGAAAATGCGGATAAACCATTGCTTCCTCTGCTTAAGAGAACCAACAAGATCCTTGTCGCAGGAACACACGCTGATAACTTGGGATATCAATGTGGAGGCTGGACAATCACCTGGCAAGGCCTCAATGGCAACAATCTCACCATCGGTACACATACAAACGCCATCCCTTTGAATCATCATCATCAATAGAACATAGGCCATTAGAGTTTATCAATTTCCCAATAGCAGAACAAGTAGTCATCAAAAGTTACTTGCTGAGAAATTCTATATATACCAATTAAATCTGGAATTGAGGATTACATTACCAATCTGAACTTCAATTTTGTAGGTACGACGATCCTCGCCGCAGTGAAAAACACGGTGGATCCGAAGACTACAGTCGTCTACAATCAGAATCCGGAAGTAGAATTCGTCAAAAACGGCGGTTTCAATTACGCAATCGTGGTCATCGGAGAGACACCGTACGCGGAAGGATATGGAGACAGCATGAACCTAACAATACCGGAACCAGGTCCGAGCACAATGTTGAACGTGTGCGCATCGGTGAAATGTGTGGTGGTGGTCATATCGGGACGTCCGGTGGTTATGCAACCGTACATGTCGAGCATCGACGCTCTCGTGGCGGCGTGGCTGCCGGGAACAGAAGGTCAGGGAGTAGCTGATGTTTTGTTTGGAGATTATGGATTCACCGGCAAATTGGCTCGGACGTGGTTTAAGACGGTGGATCAGTTGCCTATGAACGTCGGAGACCCGCATTATGACCCGTTATACCCGTTTGGATTCGGGTGATTACAAACCCAAATTAAACAGCATTTATTGAATCATAGATTAAATGATTAGTATTGCTTCTTCATTTTTTTGGCATCTGATTAATTAAGAAGTTTGGATGACATAAATATATCGATATCTAAAATTAGCGGAAAATATTGAAAACTCCACAAATTAGATATCCAAACAAAAGAATCAAAGTAAAACTCAAAAGAGCAAAACAAAAACCAAAGAAAAATTAGAGATATATTCAAAATCGATAAGGATTATTTTTGAGAAGAGGAACATTTCGATTTTTTTTCTCTTTCACTTGAAATTGGAGGAAACTTATAAAGTCGCCTAACCGCTTCACCAACTACCAAAACTGAAAAATATAGATTGAATGGTTAAAAGGCCGAGAATAGATGAGTCTACGAGTCTTATTAGTCTATGAGTCTAAAATTTAACCTCTTTCGATAGAAGAGGTAACTTTAACGCCTTCATTTTTAATAAACTTTTTAGGCAGCACCAATTTTTTAATGAACTTTTTCGCTGTCTTCAATCTCAATTTAGTAATTAAAATTTTGAAAAACCCCTCATGAACTTCCTAATTGTGGCCAATTTCTACATTGATTGTTAACATCATCAGTCAATGGTTCAGTTTCCATCATTTCATTGTTAGGCGATATGTGGACGACCAAATAAAAATATTTAGAAAGAATCGAAAAAATTTCAAAAAATTAGAAAATATATAAAAATAAATTTTCAAAACTTCTTTTTTTTGAAAAAACTAAGAAAATCAAAATAATTTGCAGGTGCCTTTTAGTCTAATGGCAAATAGTCTTGTTAAGTAGTGAAATTGTAACTCTGAACCTAATTCAAAATTCGTAACCAATCCTAGAATCTTTAACATATCAAGTACTTTTAATATAATAACTAGGGGGATACCCACGCGTACGCGTGGGATAAATTAGCAGTGGATATTTTTTTTTGTAAATTTTGTTGTTTATAGAGATAACATAATCTCTGTTACATATATAGGAATAGCAAAATAGAGTAGTGTGCGAAAATATAGGGATAGGTTACATAGTAGTGGAGGAGAAAGCGGTGTGCGAAAATTCAGTCTTATAAACGAATAAACAGAAGCTAAACAATAAACAAATGAGATAATATAACTCGATAGACAAAACTGAAAAAATGATAATGGAAATATTCTGTAGTAACTAATAAAACAGAAGCTGAATAACACCTTAAGTTTCCAAATATCATCATAGTTACTAAAACTGTTAGTTATGAGTTGATAATAAGATACAATATTACTTAATCCGATAAAATAGTAATTAGTAGGTCTAAAGAAATTGTTCAAGCAAAGAACATATGATTTTAGTGTTTACAAAAACATACCCTACAGAACAAAAGACATAATATCAGAAACGTTCAAATTTGTGTCCCAGCTAAGACTACAAATATAACTTGCATTCTTGACTACGAACAGCTCCTAATTTCCTTCATCATCACCTTCATAATCATCTTTTGCTGAAATTTACAAAAAACAATGTTAATAAACAACATAAAGCAATATTGTAAGTAAGTTTCTTACAAAACTTCAACCTGCTGATAGAACTGAGTTACATATCTCAACTATCTTCTCAAGAGCCTCTTGGAAGTTGAGGGAAGATTTGGATGAACTTCCTGTCTTTGTTGCACGTCGGATATATGGCGTTCTTTTTTTCATAACAGGGGAATCATCAACATTGTGAAATCCATCCGAATGATCAACAACAACCTCATGTTGATCATTAAGTAGTTTCCAAATCATATTAGGGTATGGTAGAGTGATATCCGACCCCAGTTTCTTACTAACAGAAATCAAATATTTAAACATCATTCTACCAAGGTTGAATTTCTTGTTGGTAATAATCTGGTAGCACAATGTACAACACTTTGGATGCGCATAAGCTTCATTGAGAATAGGAAACCAGTTCTTACAGCAAAACTTGTATAACTCTATGTGCTTTTTAGGAAAATCAGAAGCTATCACAATCTTGCTAAAACTTGATTTCTTAGCCTTAGTCAATTTCACAGTCATATCCCTAATAGAAATCCCATCCAAATCTTCTATTATTTCTCTATCATCGAAATCAGGCAGAACAAAAACCTCATGTATCTTTTTCCCATAAACCTCATACATATGACTCCTTACAAAGACAGACAGAGAGGTTGAATCTTTCGGGACAACTGGTAAGTTTTCCCAAAACTTCTTAACCACATAGGGATCAAATTTTCCCGACAAAGTGACAGTAGGAGTCAAACCAGCAAAATCAATTCAGGATTTAACAGATTCTATGTCTGTAGACAAAATTAAATTCTGAGGAATTCTTTTTTTTGGTAAGAAGTACCTTATACTTTTCCTCAGCAGCAGCATATATGAATCTGTTAGTGTATTCAGAGAACTCCGATGGAGATGAGTTAAGTGCAGTTTTTTTCCTCTTTGAACAGGATGGTTTATCACTTACTTTACACCGTCGGTTCAGAAGACGTGAAGCAACCATATCTCCTACAACATCATCATCATCAATCTGTGCAATGTCACAATTTTCTTCTCTCTTATCACCATAAGCGCTTGACCCAGAGCCAGTAAATACTTCCGGGGGATGATACAGAACAAGAATATTATTCTCCGTTGGAATAAGCTCATTGTTTGCCAGGATATTAGACATCGGAGGTTCAGGATGTGTTGATCGATGGGAATGGGTGATATTAATCGGAATGTTGCCATCGATGGTTGATCTTTTTGGAGACCGCTTCGCCGTTTTCGACTTTCTCTTCGAACCAAAACGAACCCTAACCATCTTTTCTTTGTGCTTTTTTAAAAAGTTTTCGTCGATATCCTGTGTATAATGAAAAAAGGAAAGCTTTGAAGGATCTCTCAATTGATTAGCAAAGAGAAAAATTAAATACAATGGTGACTGATACACGCCTATATATTCTGCTTGATTCGTAAATGAAAAAGTAGGATTGTATACAACTGTTATCAGGTTTCTTCAGAGCTCTGACGTGGGTCAAACAAATGGTATATATATATATATTTGTTATATGTTTATTTTTAATTTGTATTTGAAATTGAAATCAAATATTGTGTGCAAAAATTAAGTTACATTATTTAGTTGTATACAACTTTTATCAGAACCGTGTACAACATTGACGTGGGTCAAAAACAATGAAAGAACATAACTAACCTAAAAAAGCTTAGACCCTTTATAATAATTTAGGTCCTTTGAATTTCCTTGAATCACAAAATAGCCTTTACTTAACTAAAATTTTCAACTTATATTCATCAATAAACTCTACAATTATTTTGTTAAAAGTATTCCTATATATATTATAAAAATTAAATAAATGGAATAGTTTTATAAGCTATGATATAAAAATTTAATCATCAATATATGTAAAAATTATTTGTATATAAAATATGGAATTTTATTTTGTGATATATCTGTTATATGGTACTTGTAAAAAATAAAATTGAAATTACAAACTAAATAAAAACCCAATTATTATATATAGCTTTTATTTTCTAATTAATAATAATTATATATAGTTTTTATTTTCTAATTAATAATTGTATACATTATTTTAAAACTTTAAAACATTAAATTAATAAAATATGTGATTTGAGCCTGTATAATTAGAATCGGGCCGGTAAATTTGGCCAAAAGTTTGTTAATTATTTCGAATTACACAAATTAATTATACAATTTAAATGAAACCCAAAAAATTGGCCCATTATTGTTGAAACCTCAACAATAGGTTATGGTTGTTTACCTTACAATTTGTTGACCTTGAATTATAATGGCTCAAAACATTTAAGAGTAAGACTAATCGACAATGCAAAAAAAAGTAAATATTTCAAAAAATATGATCATCATCAACTACTAAAAACTCTCAATTAAGATCTGTCACGTAAAACCCTAATGACAATAGAAAAAATCCATGGAACTCGTCGAAGATCAATACGAAATGGATAAAAGGATTAATCGGTATTTCCGGCTCTAGACTCTCTCTTCTACTTTTAATCATCTTTAAAAATAAAAAATTTAGCTGGAATACAGTTCCTGCATCATATTTTTCGAATATTGATATTAACAATCATATTGATGGTAATAGAAATATATAATTTTGAAATTACAGGAATTAAGGAGAAGATATCATAATAGGAAATTGCAGAATTTTGATCTCCTAAATATAATGGACAGGTAAAACTTTCGTAAATTCCCTTGACAATGGTGCTTTCAAAAGGTTAATGGTAAAACAATTAGTTCTGAATTTTGTTGATAAAATTACAAACAATCCCATGCTATATATTTCATTATATTTACTATATAATATAGTTAACGATTTTCTATTAAACTTTACTTCATATGATAGTTTCATGTTTAAAGATTACTGAGATTGATATATTAAACTTCAACATTTTGTTATATGAAAGCCCTATAGTGCATAAAACTTCATTCTGTTTAGTTTCTATTCTTTTATAGTTTGTTGTAATTGGAACGTATATTTTTAAATTACTTAACAAACTTTTAGGAGATAATAAACCATAACAAATGTACAAACATATAGAAAACAATTCAATACATATATACATACAAATACTTGAATAATAAAATTACTAATTAACATTTTGGAAAACCTCTTTGTAAACAACATTCATAGTTTTGCTTTGTTGTTTACCATGTTTATCTGTGATCAAGACCTTCATTCCAGACTTATTATTTACCCTAGACATTGCAACATATAGTTGACCATGTGAGAAAACAGTTTTAAGTAGAAAGAGATCTACATACTTTAGAGTTTGTCCTTGGCTTTTGTTGATAGTAGTAGCAAAAGAAACTGAGATAGGGAACTGTCTCCTATGCATTCTGAATTGCATTTTTGAATCAGAAGGTGAAATCAGCATACGTGCAATGTACACTTTGTCCCCAATCTTTGTACCTGTTAAAATTTTTGCTTCCAAAATGTGATCAGCCAAATTTGTGATTTGTAATCTGGTACCATTACATAAACCAGCGTCCGCATCAATATTCCTTAGCAACATAGGACAACCAACTTTTAGACGAAGGGAATGATTTGGTAGGCCTGATGCTTTGACACTATTTAGGATATCTGAGGTATATACAAGATTACTCATAGCTTTGTGATCAGTTGGATCTATGCTATCATAACTCAAATAGATTTTTTCCTCACCTAGCAAGAATAAAAATCAGTTACAAATTAGGTAGATGAAAAAACATATTATTTAGTATTGATTGAAAAACAGAAATGTTAATGATATATAACTCACCATAGAGTCTTTCTATCATTAACTCGTTGATAATGTTAACATCATCATTTTTTGGACACAAAATTGCCCTTTCCTCAAACCATTTACCACTCTTATCTTGAAGATCTCCATTACCATAAACAGCTTCTATAATAGAATGGATTGGATTAGAAGCGTTGGTGATAAGAAGGTCTTCGGGAATGTTAATCTCAGCCAATCCATCATTAGACATTGACAAACGTCCCTCCCCTAGTGCTAGTAACCAATTAGAGAAGGACTCTAATTCTTCCTTTTCCTCTTCACAGATATCCGCAAGTAACCTCATGTTCTTTGTTAGTTTCATAACTCTACAATATTCCCATAGATAAGATGAATTAATTGCTGACATAACGGTTTGTTGCCTCCCTGCACCTGTTATAACAGGTAAGATCTGTCTAAAATCACCACCAAAAACAACAACTTTGCCACCAAATGGTTTATTCTCCTGATGTCGAACGATATCTCTGAGACTTCTATCAAGAGCTTCAAAACAATACTTACTCATCATAGGTGCTTCATCCCAAACAATTAGTTTAGTTTCCACAACCAAATCACTTAAATCTGAACCTCTAGTTATAGAACATGTACTACACTCATCCACATTTATGGGAATACCGAACCTAGAATGTGCAATTCTCCCTCCATCAAGCAAAAGAGCCGCAATACCACTTGAAGCAAAATTCAAAACTATATCTCCTCTGCATCTAACTGCAGTGGATAATAATTTGTAAAGAAATGTTTTGCGTGTACCACCAAAGCCATAAACAAAAAGATACCACATTTATCGTATTCAACACAATCTAGGATATCGCTGAAAATTTTCTTTTGTTTCTCTGTTGTTTTAGGAAACCATTCATCTATATAGCTTTGAAGAGATTGTTTGTCATAGTTCTGCTCATCAAAAATAAATTGATTGTCGGAACCAGAACATTCACCAGTAAGTTGTGGCATTGTTTCATAACTTTGCAATGAAGAACCATAGGTGGCCAGAAGTTTATCTATTTCTTTGAGTGTGTATAATTTTCTGACTTCTTCACTGAGATTTATATCTAGCAAAAGAAAACAGAAATTGTTAAAATAAAATGTAGAGAAATAAATCATTTACACCAGGACTAAAATCGAAAAAGGATACCTGGATTACAGAAATCTTTTTGAATCTTATGTACAATATCATCTGACAGAAGCATCCACGTTTTAATCCCATACTTCATCAGGCTTACTCAAACTATCTGATATAAGCAAGTTAATAAAAAGTCTCCTAGTGTAGCATCAACTACACATAAAACTTGCTGCTTCTATGACAACAATGTACTCTCTATCATCATCTAACAGACCCAAAGAAAAACATGCATCTCTATATGAGTCATATACAATTCCTTTAATAGTTTTCAAATCTGAAAAATTGTTGTCCCTCTTTGATGACCCAACAACATCCTTAAATAATAGGATTCTTCGATTTTCTTTGGTACATAATTTATTCTGCCTATAGCAAAACCTTGACCTTTCCTATTTTTAAACATCTTGTTTTTAGCGTCCCAAGTGTACTTAAAGGGTATCTCCTCGTATAAGAGAAATCTAGCATTTGAATCTTTCTGATTTAGAAAAAACCAAGCCATAAATTGAGTAATACCCTCATCATATTTATCAATAACAACATCAGTTGTTTCATCCTCCTTATAATACACCGGTTGCTTTCCTTCTTCATGAAAAAATAACTTGACAACAGGAGATGATCGGCAATGAATATCATATTTATATATTCTCCAAGTAGTTTCGCAAGCTGAAACATACCTAATAATAGCAATAATGTTTTTAATTAAACAATGATAGCTAACATAATAAATGATGCAAAATAAAGGTTAACCAAAATGTATGTACAAACCTGCAATCAAACCAATCTTTGATTTCATTCCTGTCACCTATATCTTCCGTTTGTACTTGATCAGTAGACTCAACAACAATCGTGACCCAATCAAGTCCTTTTGTTACGTACTTGAACAAATATTTGCATGCACCAGACTGATTACACCACTTAACATTAATATGAGT
>JAKUCM010000555.1:0-15833 GCA_023374145.1 Lepidium sativum
TAACCGACATAATATATTTTATAACTACCGGATATGAAATTAAGAATAATAAATAATAAAGAGTTAGTACAGTTTGGTTTATGTCGGTTATATATCCGACGGAAACCGATGAGTGCAATTTGTCAGAATAATTTTTATTTTTGTAAATAAAAATCGGGTAATTCTCATCAGTGTCTGTTGGTAATATAACTGAGAGAAACCGACGGACCTTAGTTACCGACACATTTCAACGAAAGACATATTTCTGTCATTTTTTATCGAAAAATCGTCAGTTTATTAAAATGGTTATTTTGTCATCAGAACTACCATCAGATTTTACATATTTTTTTGTAGTGTAACGAACTTATCAATTTAATTGTTGACAAAAAAGTAATAATTTTAATATTAACTAAATCTAAAAGTATACTAATTTATCAAAATATAAATTTTATAGTGTTTTTCGTGCAAAGACCCATTGCATTTGATATTTATACATTTTTATGTATTTATTACGCTTATGGACTCTACAATAAACGTTGGAATGTTTTTGTTCAAGGGTTTTAATTAAATAAACGTTCCAAATAAGTTGTATCAAAAAAACAAACTGAAAATGAAAAAATGGAGATTTTCGATGCAAACAAGAATGATATTTTTGATGAGACTGACATAATTAGCTCACTATAAAATAAGAAGGCGTCTTGCAAGCAAAATATCTAATCGTGAAATCAAAATTTAATGTGAGCAAACACATACTATAAAGTAAAACTCTTTATATATCCATTATAGTATTAAATTTTCAGCAAAAAAGAAAAAACAAAAACATTTAATTTCAAACTGAGCATCAGATAGTAGCCATCGTATTAAAGTGCGTTCAACTTCCCTAATCCCTATAGAGCTGACTATTCTCAATAATGTGATTGTGACAAATAACGTTGATAACTTTCTCTTTGGTTTTATTATTTCGATGAATCATTAGTAAAAGATTACAAAAATGAACATCATTCTATATTTTTAGTCTTTTCTCCATTCCTAAATTGTACATATATCTATTTTTGATTTAAGGTTTGATTTTGTATTTTTCTTGTTTGTTTAGAGCACTAAAATTAATCAACTCATATTTTAGATTTACTTTTGAGTATTATTGTTCTAGAATTTTTTTAAAAAAATTGTGCTAACATAAACAACTAAAACTTAAATTTATGAACTTTATAAAAATAAAAAATTTATAGGAAAAAAGCTATAGTAAGATACCTACAACTCAAATTTATGAACTTATAAAAATAAAAATTTTATAGGAAAAAAGCTATAGTAAGATACCTACAACTTAAATTTTATAACAAAAAAAATTCAAAACATAACTATCATAACAATTATGTTTTTCAGCTCAAAGGTTTTATGGTCCAGTGGTAAAAGATGGATTTAAAGCATTACTGTGCTCACATGTTTGATTCTTTTCCACAAAACAAAATCACATTTCTTTAGTAATTCCTCTACAAATATAGACCTATCTAATAGTCCATTTCAATATCTAGAAAATCTAGAAAGATAATATGTGTTTGAATTACATTTCCTTCCAGAAAACAGTCTAAACCTATTCTATAAATATAGAATCTCTGTTTGCCAAGGACAGGTGGCCCAATGGTGTAGTCACTTTACAAATTTTCAAAACACCGGGGATCGAACCCCCTACCTGTAGTAGTGGGAGGGAATTTAAAATCCAGTAGGCTAGTTGACAAAAAAAAACCCCTGTATAAAAAACAATTATGTATTTCGTCTTTGAATTTTCCTTCTATTATTAAATTTAGATAGGACAACAAATACCTTTATTTCCCGGTGAAATTTCAATGGTTTGTTGAAGATTTTCCTTTACTATTACCAATGATCAAATCAGAAAATTGACGATATGTCATTACACATTGGAGAAGATAATAAACCGATGAATTAAACAAAATTGTGTAGTTTCTAGATTTATTTATAAGGAATGTCGTTGAGTTGGGTCATAAATAAACTCAAACGCAATAGCTAACGTGCACGCCATTTTATATAAACTTCAACCCTCGATCACCGCGTTTACTATTTGCATGAAATTATTAAGTTTGACAACTCATTTATATAATTTGTGATCAATTCTTTAACCACGTAACTTGTATTTCATTTTTATTTATAGCTTTCACGTAACAAATATGAGTATTATATTCTTACCATTTTATATACTTTACTACATTATCCACAATATCTAAAATTTTATCTTATAATATAAGGGTTTGACAATTTCTACAAGAATTATTCATAAGTTTAAATAAACTTGAATATATATTCCTATGAGATTTGGATAAATGATTCATTGCCCTTTGGTCATATTTGTTTATTGTAGGTTGAGATAAAAAAAATCTGAAACGTATTTGTTGAATCAAATACTATTCACATACCTCGTCGACTTATGTATGAGGTCAATGAACAGAACTTTAACAAAAAAAAAATGAAAAACAGACATATTTTAATTAGTCAATAAAAAGTTATAATTAGTTTTTTTGTTAAGTAGCCGAAAAACATTTATGTTTTTTTCTATCCGATTCCAAAAGATTGTATATTTTTACAAAAAAATTTAGGAGAAATTTATTTATAAATCGGATCTTATCATTTAATTGTTAAAACTTTTTTTCCTTAACTTCTTCCATAATTTAATATACAACTGAAATATTCTGAAAATGTATTAAAAATGAATTTGTAGTGATTTGGGTTAAATGATGGTAAATCACATGTTATTCAAACAAAAATAAATTTATATAAGTTATTTAAAATTGAGTATCATTAAATGAACAATATTTAAAAGTACAATTATTATTTTTGTTTCTGAATAATATTTAAATGTGTGATTATAGTTTTAATTGATTTTTTAATATTGTAGAAAATTTATTAAAATAAAATACAAAAGTCCAAAACTAAAATTTTTGAAACTTTTGTTACAAATCAAAAGAATCTTTCTCAATTCATCTAATTTCACATATCCTAATTAATAGTTTAAACATTTGTAGTTTGACACCATCCTATTGACATTACAAAATACAAATAAAATTTTAAAAATATGAGATTTTAATATTGACTTAAACTATAAATTTATGTTATCGAAATATTGATTTAAACTATGAATTATATATCATCGATCTAATTATAAATAAATAAATAAAAAATTCATCTAAAATCATAATAATTTCAGAAACATTGAAAATTCATGTTCAATACACCTCTAAAAGTTTTATCTAGAAAAGATATCGATAAGAACATGTGTCGTGTTACGAGATAAGATTTACATATGGTAAGAAAAAAATCTTAAACCGGTTTATACAATCAATGGTAATATAAAGCGGACTATGAATCAAGACAGTGAATTTAGACGTCGCCAGAAATATAATTCATAATCAAATTTTTTTACAAAATGACAATATATACAATTGTAGGGACCACCTTGAAAAAGTAACTTCCAGTTAAAGAATGGATAAGAAAAAGAGCGTTAAATAGAAGCAATCTACTATGTCATAAATAAAAACAAAAATCAAAAAGAAAATGTTACACACACTTTTCATATTATTCGCTAGACGGAAATCTAATTTACAAAAACTAAAAGGAAAAAGAAAAATAGAATAAAAAAGAAAAATGAAACGTGATACAAAAGGAAAACTCGGAAGCTGACCTCTGGCTTTCCGTCTCCTCCATTACTCAAGGAATATATAAAATCAGCTTCTCACTTATTCTTTGATTAGAAGCCTAAAAGCAATCTCAGATACAAATAGAAAAAAGGACTAATCTTTAAGCAAACTTTGCTCTGTTTTTTCTTCCGATAAAGATGACTATGTCGGAAAACCAGAGAAATTTAGAAGCTGGGTTATTACCAAGGAAGCATCAAAACGACATCAATGAATGTCGTATTACTGTTTGTGTTCTCTTCAGTACTTTCGTCTCTGTTTGTGGCTCTTTCTGCTTCGGTTGTGTGGTTAGTCTTCTTTAATTCATCAATTCTCAATACTAAAGTTTCATGAATCTGAAAACAAATTAAATATATGGGTTTGTGTTGTTTTTACAGGCAGGTTATTCATCCGTAGCACAAACAGGGATCACAAAAGAGTTAGGTCTCTCTGTTGCAGAAGTAAGAAAGCAACCATTTTTAATCATGATTCTTAACTCAAATTCTGTTTAATTGTTCTAAAGTTATCTGATTCTGATTACAACTTCAGTACTCGATGTTTGGGTCAATCATGACTTTTGGAGGGATGATTGGTGCACTCTTCAGTGGAAAGGTTGCAGATCTCATCGGTCGAAAAGGGGTAAACTCTTCATACATAAAAGCTCTATAATTTTGATTATGTTTCATGATCAGATTCTGATGTTTGTTTCTTTTAAACAGTCGTTGTGGTTTGGTCAAATCTTCTGCATCTTTGGTTGGCTTGCAATAGCATTTGCAAATAACTCTATGTGGCTTGATATTGGAAGACTCTCCACAGGATTTGCAGTTGGTTTATTTAGCTATGTGGTAATTAATCTTTTACTTTTTCTTTTATTCACAGTTTATGTAAGATTTTGTTTTTCACTTTTACTGATTCTCTGTTTTGGTTGCAACAGATACCTGTTTATATAGCAGAAATAACACCAAAACATGTTAGAGGAGCATTTGTATTTGCTAATCAGGTAATTAAGAATACTAATCAGTGAATAATTTAGTCATAAAGGATTATATATGTGTCATGATACTAATTCTTAAATGGTTTAAATGTTATTACAGCTGATGCAGTGTTGTGGTTTGTCATTATACTATGTCATTGGAAACTTCGTTCATTGGCGTCATTTAGCGTTAATCGGTGTCATTCCAAGTGTTTTTCAAATTGTGACTTTGTTCTTCATCCCAGAATCCCCAAGAATGCTGGTATGTTTTAGCTTAATGAACCCTTTTTGAAAGTTTTGATCTTTTGATCAAAAGTGATGATTTTTAATACAGTTTGTAATGTTATGTAGGGAAAATGGGGACAAGATAAAGAATGTAGAGCTTCGTTGCAACGTCTTCGTGGAGATGAAGCAGATGTCACTGAAGAAGCAGACACTATTAGAGTACTGCAACTTTTCAGAAATCTCTCTGTTTTTCTAAATTGTTTTTAACAAAACTTGACTAATGACCAATCTTACTGTAGGAAACAATGAATTTGTTTGATCAAGGTCAAAGGTTTTGGATTTGTTTCAGAGAAGATATGCTCCATCTTGTTGTTGTAAGTTATTCTCAAATGTTCTTAACTTTCCTCAAGTATTGTTACTTGGTCTCTCAAGTATGTGACATTTTGGTTGTGTGTGTTTTCAGATTGGTGTGGGTGCTTATGCTTCTGCAACAGCTATCAGGAAGCTCAGGCTTATGTACTATGTCGGTAGTGTATTCGACAAAGGAGGATTTTCCAAGCAGCATTGGCTCAATGATTCTTGCTGTAATTATGGTATGTATTTGCACATAGTTTCATCTTTTACCTTCAAAATCATTACCAAGGACTTACACTTAAGCTAACGTCTTCTGGTTTTGCAGATTCCAAAGCTCTGTTGGGTCTGATCTTGGTTGAGAAAATGGGACGAAGACCACTTCTACTGGTACACAATCAAATCTAATGTCAATTGAAGCAAATGAGTTTTTCTAGAATCATTTTTAACATATGAATGATCTGTGAATTTCAGGCTTCTACTGGTGGAATGTGCTGTTTCAGTTTGCTTCTCAGTTTTACCTTCTGCTTTCGGGTACTTAACACAAATCAATTTGTTTTGTACCAAAGATCGAATTCTTAACTTGTTATACTTATCAATTTTTCCTTCTTCGACAGTCATATGGCATGCTTGATGAGCTTACTCCGATGTTTTACATGTATCGGTGTATTGTAAGTTATACAACATCTTTTCAACATATATATCCAAACAAATTTAGTATAAAGATTTATCTAATTTTACATACAAAACACACGGGTTTCATATCTGCATTTGCTGTCGGAATGGGAGGCTTACCATGGATCATAATGTCTGAAATCTTCCCAATGAATGTCAAAGTTTCAGCTGGGACTTTCGTTACTTTAGCCAACTGGTCCTTTGGTTGGATTGTAGCTTTTGCTTACAACTTCATGCTCGAATGGAACGCATCAGGTATAGACATATATTTTATATTATATGGTCATTATCTAAAAAAAATAGTTGGCGACTAGTTTTTCTATTCTTGAATACAAAATAAGAGAAAAGCTAATATTGATCGTTACCGTTGGTTATTGTCACCAGAAACTGACATAGAACCGAACCAAACTCTACTAGATCTTTGTCTGATTTGTGATGTTTTATCTACAGGAACATTCTTGATCTTCTTTGGAATATGTAGTGGGGGTATGGTCTTTATTTATGCGATGGGTACCCGAAACCAAAGGAAGAACATTAGAAGAAATACAAGCTTCTCTTACAGATTTTCTTCAATGAGTTTTATGAATTTGTATACATGTTCATAGTATATTTTTTTGTGTGGGGGTATAGTTTTTTGTTTTAAATTGTTACCTCATTGATGCAATAGAGAAAAAAACAAGAACATAAATTTTTAGCTTTCCTCTTTCTTAGTTACTCTCAATTATTGTATAGTATATTGCCATTCTCAAGCAAAAACAAATAAATTAAATAATATTTATATTTAATACTTATCTTTTGCTTTTGCTTTCGCTTTCAATTTAAATTTTTCTTCGTTGTGATAAATTGCACTTTAATAACCAGTTGAGACCAATCAATCTACTAAGTACAGTTCTCTGACAACACACTGTTTCTACTTTTAGAAAATTCGATTTGGATTCATTTGTTTCGTATATCTTCCATATTTCCTGCCCTATTCATACATAAGAATTTGATTATTTTAGATTTTTTCTTCTCGATAGCATTCAAGTTTTGTTTTTCTTCTTTTTCCTTTCACAAACATTAAAGAAAATAATAGTGACACAGCAACAGTGGACCAATTTTTATTGCTGGTTGCTAACAATTCTTAATTATAGTCTAAAGTCTAATTCTTTGATTAATCGGTGAAAAAGAATTTAACCATTTATATCAAATCATTAGATATATTATTTTAATTATAACATTGAAAAGAATTCGACGAATAAATCAATTCTTATCCTCCCAATAAGAGAGACATATATAAAAAAGACAAGTTGTTTTCTTAGTTATGAAAACGAAGTTTTCTAAGTCTCAACATCGTAATAATCTATACTTGTGGCAACCACATTTGTTGTTAGGTCAATTTGATTTGCAATAACCATAAATATCAATCCGTTTAAAGTTGAACTACATTTCTGACCTTTCAATTCTATTCATTATTTTTTCTTTTTGGTTAGTCACAAAACTATTAAAGTTTTGGTACCTAGATGTTTTAATATACATAGTAAAGGGCATCATCATAGTTGACAACTTGCAAGAATCAGACATGATTTGAGAAACATAATAACTTTAGAAAGTTATGTATTAATTAATCATATAGGAAGAAAGATAGCAAGTGGGATGATATCATGATTCTACCCTTTTCAAAACAATAGTTACACCCCTTCCATAATATCAGGAGAGCATCTATTAATTAAGGACTTGTAGTAACCATAACAAATATTTTTGTTTTTTGATTTTGACATACATTTTGGATTCTAAAAAATTTAGATAACCAGTTTCTAGTTTTTGACAAAAGAGTAGAATTTACAAATAAACATTTCTTTTTAATATTCAAATATATTGAAAGCATGAGTCCGCATAAACTCATATAATCAAATATGCAAACATGTTAACGTCTCAATTTTATTTTTTTACTATTCGACCACGAGTTTCTGATAAATTGATACTTGTTTTCATTAAGTAAATATTTTACTATTAAGAAGCATTTTAATTTTTAATCTTTTGTTCCAACTTTTAGGAGAGATTAGAAGAATCAAACCAAGTTAAATCGTAATGTGATGCTAAGTAACAAAACTACTTAATGGTTACAAACTCGAATAAATAAATAAAGACAAAAGCTTATGGCAAAAGGGGATGTAGCTCAAATGGTAGAGCGCTCGCTTTGCATGCGAGAGGCACGGGGTTCGATCCCCCGCATCTCCACATTTCCTTTTTTTATCACAGCTAAGATTAAACCATAATACGGTTATTATTATAAAATTGAATTGTCGGTTTAGTTTATTTCTTACGAAGACATTGGTCATTAAATTCGGATAGGGACGCATAACTGTAAATAAGACTAGCCCTTTTGGTCACGTGATGACTCATCAACCTACACTAACCACTAAACATTTTTTACTGACCGTGAGATTAGTTGTGAATCTTGTGATTAGGTTTTTAACTTCTGATTTAAATTATTTCATTAAAACTATTGGGCCTATATAATGATTGGGCTTTGAAGTCTTGTTCTTTCTAAAATGTATTTGGTATATAAATGGGCCACATTCATGTTTTACAATTTTTATGATATACGGTCCAATAACATCTTTTGTCTAAAGGTTTTTATTGAAATTGAGCCTGTCCACTTAGGAGAAACCCTGTTTTGTTAAATGGTAAAAGGCTTTTGTTTTGGGTTAAGGCAAAAGGCTTTTGATTTATATATTTTGGGTCAAAACCTTTTGACTTTCATATAAAAATGTCTTTTCTTTTTCTTTTTTGTTTTCCTGTATGGCATTTGGTAATTTTAGGTTTAGTTTCGCAAACTTTTGTATGTACCTAAGTGTCTGTAGTAAAGTAATTGAAGATATTGTTGAAAAAGAAGAAATTTAGCACATACGTACAAACTATAATTCTATAAACAAATTAGAAATTTGAGAATCTTTGCATCAGGAAATTAATTAGAAGAAACTTTGTTATGGATGGACTCAAGGGCGTGCCTGTTACAAAAAAAGTCATTTGTCTAGGACTCCTAAAATATATAAATTTTTGGGGCCTTATTACCAAAAATATAAGATACCAAATTTGTTTTTAAAAAATGAAAATTTATAAAAAAAACTAAAATGTTAACTAGATTTGAAAAATAGAAAATAAAAGAATTGTTATTCTAAAAGGAAAAAGAAAAGGAAAAGCCGAGGATATGTGGCCCAATGGTGTAGTCACTTTACAAATCCTCAAGGCACAATGGATAGAATCCTCTACTTGCAGTAGTAGAAATGAGATTTAAAAGCTGGTTAGTTGACAAAAAAAGGAAAAGGAAAAAAGAAAAGAAAAAAAAGAAAAGAAAATTCATAATACAAGAAAAAACAAGAAAAACGTAAACTTATAAATAGTTGTTTAAGGTTTACCATGATTTACACATTAACATACTACAAACAAGTTTTTTATCTCGTTTGTTTTTTTGAGCTAATCCAATATTTTACTTCATCTTCTTAATTGTAAGTTGTTCAACTTTTTTATAATTCTTCTAAATAGCTTTTGTGTAATAATTATTTTTTCATATATTTTAGAAACATGTATTCAAGAAAGTATTCATCAGGAGCGCAAAAAGACAAATGAAAAATAAAGATGACGCATTTAAGAAATAACAAGCAGGTTCTTTAATCAAATTTCTTACCAAACATGAAAGTTCTGGTGATTTTGTGGAGGTTAATGAACAAAAGGAGGATGAGAATATCAACCGAAAAAAGGATGAGAATGTTAACATAGAAGAGGATGAAAATCTCAATACAGAGGAAGAAATGACACAAGTGAATATAGATGGGAAAAAATGCTGATTTTGAAGAGCATGATAGACTTCTTGATATATATGATTCTGGAAATTGGGGAGAAGTTGATTCTAGAAGACTTATTATGGTTAGAAAAGGTCATGCAACAAGATATGCAATTGATTTCAACTTTCTAAGAGATAAGACTAATGGTCGACATTTCTCCCACGCATATTATTTGAGAGATTTGAGTAATGGAGAGAAACAAGATAGGTGTTGTCTAGTTTATTCAAAAACATCAGATAAAGTCTGTTGTTTTTGTTGTAAGTTGCTCACTCAGGACAAAAATCCAAGTTATCTCGCATCTAAGGGATTTGGTGATTGGAAAAATATTTTGGAATGACTTAAGAAGCATGGGACTAGTCATGAGCATATTAAATGCATGAGTCAGTGGATGGAACTTGAATTGAGGCTGAAAAAAAATGAAACAAATGACAAGTATGTGCAAGAAGAACTCAACAAAGAGATGAATCATTGGAAAGATGTGATGCTTTGAGTTTTTCCTTGGTAAAAACTCTTGCCAAACAGAATTTAGTGTTTCGTGGAAAAAACGAAAAGCTAAGAGTGGACGGTAATGGAAACTTCTTAAGTTTTATTGACATAGTGGTTGAATGGGATCCGGTAAGGAGAGAACATGTTAGACGGTTTGAAGATGGTGAATCTCATTATCATTATCTCAGTAATAAAATCCAGAATGAGTTGATAAAACAGATACCTAATCAAGTCAAGGACATGATCATAAAAAAAATTTCAAGGGGCAAAAATATTTTTCTGTTATTGTTGATTGCACTCCTGATATTAGTCATCATGAACAAATGACACTTATCCTTTGATGTATTGATTTTTCACCACGTTCGGCTAAGATAGAAGAATTTTTTCTTACATTTTTGAAAGTTGATGATACATCCGGTGAAGGGCTTTTTAGTGAGATTCAGAAGGTGTTGGTTGCTCTAAATTTAAGTATTGATGATGTGAGAGGACAAAGATATGATAATGTATCCAATATGAAGGGTAAACATAAAGGAGTACAAAAGAGATTTATTGACGTCAACCCACATGCCTTTTATACACCATGTGGTTTTCATAGTCTTAATCTTGCTCTTAGTGATATGGCAACCACTTCTCAAAAAGCTATTTCATTTTTTGGGATAATTCAGCGAATTTATTGTTTATTGGCATCTTCGACGAAGCGATGGAAGATATTGGAAGATGTAGTGGGAGGTTTGTCAGTTAAAAATTTGTCGCAAACTCGGTGGGAGAGTCATGTTGAATGTGTTAAGGCAGTAACATTTCAAGCTCCAAAAATAAGAAATGCTTTGATTCATATATCAGAAAATAGTGATGATCCAAAAGCTCAAAGTGATGTTGAGTGTCTTGCGACAAGTGAAACACATGGGATTGAAAATTATGAATTTTTACTCTCTATGGTGATTTGGTACAAAGTTCTCTTTGCAGTCAACATTGTAAGCAAGAGTTTGCAGTTAGAAGACATGAACATTGAAGTTGCATTTTCTGAGTTAAAGGGACTTGTTTCTTTTTTCCAAAATTATAGAGATAGTGGTATTGAGAGTGCAAGATGTAAAAGTAATTACAGACTCTATGGAAATTGAAGCCATATTTTCAACAAAGGAAAAACTTGTTATCAAAAGAAAAAGAAAAATTGGTGAAGAATCAGAGATAGTTGATGAAACTGTTAATTTATCTCCAAAAGAGAGCTTTAGAATAAATTATTTCAACCAAGTCATGGATCAACCTCTCTATTCTCTTAAGACAAGGTTTGAGCAATTTCAAAAGTACGAACAAACCTTTGGTTTCCTATTTGATTTAGAGAAACTGAAGTCGCAAGTGATGATAACTTGAAGACATCTTGTACCAATCTTGAAGTATTTTTAAAACATGGAAATCATTCAGATGTTATAGGAGATGAGTTGTATTTTGAACTCACAGTTGGAAAGATGTTTTGCCAGATGAATGCAAGAAACCCGTTGAAGTGTTGAACTACTTGAAAGGAATGGAAGATTGTTATCCAAACTCATGGATTGCTTATCGGATTTTGTTGAAGATTCCAGTTTTGGTTGCTTCAGCTGAAAGAAGTTTTTCAAAACTAAAGTTGATAAAGTCTTATTTGCGATCAAGTATGTCACAAGAAACACTAAATGGTTTAGCAATCATATATATAGAAAGAGACCTAGTTAGAAATTTATATTATGAGAATTTGGTAAAAGTGTTTATTGAAAAAGAAAGAAGAAAAATTATGTCTTAATCGTTTGTTTTTTAAAATTTTGTTTTGGTTTATCAATATAACTTTTTAATTATATTATATTTATATTATAAAGGGACCATTTTACTAACGTTCGCCTTAGACCTCTTTAAAGATAGGCACAAGACTAGGTGGACTCATAAGAAAGAGAATTATGGTCCTATAAAGATCATACGTAAAAAAGAGGTCTTTATCGCATGTTTAAAACCATCCAACAAATATAATTGGCTTTTAATATGATAAGACCACTAAAAATAAGTGCAATTACACATTTAGAAATTGAGTTTTATTGTCTATATAGAAATTTTAGTTATTGGGTCGGTTACTTGTTTCCAGTATTCGATAAAAAAAAACATCCAATAAAGACTTAATTTAATAAATTACATATTCACTACATTTATGGTGTTTGGTAATGTAAGTAAGCATTTGAGTAATCTTATGACAAAGACATGCACTCTATCAAAAAATAAGACAAAGACATGCATTAGTTCATGCAGCCAACATGAAACTTCCTTTCGACTTCTTCACTCTACTGTTTATTGCATCTTTCTCTTACCAGTAGTATAACAAGGGACCCGTATTTCACAAGTATTAAAATATATTATTATATGTTTTATGTTTGTGAAAAAATAATAATATTGTTTTTTTTTTGGTCGTCAAAAATAATAATGTTGTTTTATAAATATATGTATAGTCAAATCTGGCGAGATTTTAAATATTCATTAAAGAATAACTGAAAATTGATTAACTTCGTCTTATAGCTGTGATCTTCTTGGATTTACATGTCGAGAATAGTTCAATGTTTGACCCATAAGAAACAAAAAACAATGGGTGGTCGACCAAGAGCGACTTTTCAATTCATTAATTATTGATAAGGATCAAAGACTGATTTACGCTGATTTATTCAGCTAATAATATTTGTATTATTAAATAAACCTTTTTTCTTCTCTACAAAAAGCTTTCCACTATATAGAAAAGATAGCGGATATTAAAGTACAGAGTTTTCAAAATAATAATCTATAGAAAATGCATGCTAAAATTTTACTTTTATAGTTTCTCAACTTAGAAATTAGAGAAAGAAAAAAAAAATCCAAAAAAAGTTATGAGTCTTGCAAATTTCTTGGTATAGAGTAAAAATTGGCTAATTAGAAAAATATCCCACGAGTACCTCGAGCTCCTATAATAATTCCACGTAAACTATATGTGAGGCAATCTAACCCAAAAAATTATTCAGAATCCTTCCATAATATGTCCACTAAACATCTAGTAATCACTTCGTATTAATAAAAAAAAACAATGCCCTATCAAATAAGCTAAATCAGGATGCAAAACATAAAGATGTGTTAATAATTGAGCCGTCTTTCCATATATACAAAAACTCAAATATACACAGCACGACCTAATCTAAATTTGCAATTATAATAATTAAAAACTAGTAACCACAAAACAACAAAGAAACATAGTTTTGATTGATGAGTCCACTGAATATTAAATTTTATCAAATTTTTTTAAAAAATTAATGACGTGTAATATATAAAATATCCAATTGTCCAATAGGACCGGGACCTGGTGACCAAAAAATATCCAACCATCAATTTGCATAAGAGCTTCACAGAAACTTCGTAAGTTCCTCACACACAACACAACTCTTTACTTTTCTTTAAACCTCTCTTTTTCTCTCAAGAACAGAAAATAATTACAGACAAAACAAAACAGCATAAGAAAGAAAAATGGAGAGACAAAAGAGTATGGAGAAAGGGTTATTGAGGAAGAGTTTAAGCATACGAGAACGAAAATTTCCTAATGAAGAAGCTTTCTTAGAATCTGGTTTACCTAGAAAATCTCCAAGAGAGTTTAAGAAACCTCAAAACGACGATGATGAATGTCGTGTTACTGCTTCTGTTTTTCTCAGTACTTTTGTTGCCGTCTCTGGTTCTTTCTGTACCGGTTGTGCTGTGAGTCTTTCTTCTCCTTTCAATCTCTCGGTTGGGAATTACCGGTTTAACTAAACCGGCTTAATTGATTATTGATTTGTAGGCTGGTTTTTTCATCTGGTGCTCAAGCAGGAATTACCAAAGACCTATCCCTCTCTGTTGCAGAAGTAACCAATCATTTTCACTCTTCTCAAAACGTTAATTTTGAGATTTAAGTTACTAATTTTATACTAACTCTTAATTAATCGATAACAGTATTCAATGTTCGGGTCGATTTTGACATTAGGAGGCTTAATCGGTGCAATATTTAGCGGTAAAGTCGCTGATGTCTTGGGAAGAAAACGGGTACGTTTCGGTTTAACCGGTTATTATCTACGGAACCGGTTTGGACTTACGTAATTGATTTTGACTTTTTTGTGAAATCAGACGATGCTGTTTTGTGAAGCCTTTTGCAGTACAGGCTGGCTTTGTGTAGCATTGGCCCAGGTTTTTGTCTAACTACTTGTTCTTTGTTCTTACTTGATTAGTCACAATTTGTTTATATTAATTTGATAATATCTATCTATCCATTTTATAAATATTGTTTTATTTTGGTATATTGAAGGACGCAATGTACTTGTACTGTGGAAGATTGTTACTTGGTATCGGTGTTGGTTTATTTAGCTATGTGGTAATTCCTTTAATTCTAAATTCATTTTCATTATAATTACAAAACTAAAATAAAAAATAGCTGACACAATGATGTGTTTCATGTAGATTCCAGTGTACATAGCTGAAATTGCTCCTAAACATGTTCGAGGATCATTTGTATTTGCCAATCAAGTAAGTAAACATTATTACCAATTTAGTCAAACCCGGTTTGGTACAAGAATTTCATTATAAATTAACATGCATTTTTGTTGTAACAGTTGATGCAAAATTGCGGCATTTCACTCTTCTTCATCATCGGCAATTTTATTCCATGGAGAATACTATCAATAGTCGGTATGATTTCGGTTTAGCTATTATAATTTTCAAATAAAAAGATTGACAAAATGAATTTAAACCGGTCAATTTGAACATTATGTTTGTATGTTTTTTATAGGCTTGGTTCCATGTGTGCTTCATGTTTTATGTTTATTCTTCATCCCCGAGTCTCCTAGATGGCTGGTAAGCTTATTTCTATTTGCATGAAACAGTTTTGGTTTGCGTTAACCGGTTTGGTTCGATGATTTTATAATTAATTAAAATACAATATGACAGGCAAAATTAGGTCGTGATAAAGAATGTCGATCTGCTTTGCAACGTCTTAGAGGATCTGATGTTGACATTTCTCGTGAAGCAAACATAATTAGAGTACGAATTATTTCCATTTTTTTTCTGTAATTTTAATAATCTAATTATTTCCATTTTTTTCTGTAATTTCAAAATTAATAATATATATAATTTTTGCTTTCTTATTTTTTCAGGAAACACTAGAGACATGACAGAAAAACAGTTGTGAAAATCAGATGACTGAGTTGTTTCAAAGAAAATACGCATATCCTTTAATTGTGAGTATTTTTGAACTCATGAATAATTATTTTCTAAATAAATTGGAATTAAATTGACATTAAACTAATTTTGATACATATTTGTGTTTAGATCGGAGTAGGTTTGATGTTTTTGCAACAATTGTGTGGGAGCTCAGGTGTTACCTATTATGCTAGTAGTCTCTTCAACAAAGGAGGTATTATAATTTGCATATATATGAATGTATATCTTTCATGTGTTCATTGTTCAATTTCTTTATATTTATAATTAACTTATATATATATTTTACTTCCAGGATTTCCAAGTGCTATTGGCACATCTGTAATTGCCACAATTATGGTAAATTTTCAAAGAACCTAAAAAAATGATTACTTAAAATTTCAGAGAAAATCACAAAATAAAAACTAACTCTCTCTCTTT
>JAKUCM010000556.1:0-13209 GCA_023374145.1 Lepidium sativum
ATGGCCCATTTGTTATAATAGAGTACATAAATGCATACTTGTCACAAGTATCACATTTTACATTCATATACATACCGTAATTTTTCTGCAGAGACTTACTTAGTTTCTTACAGTTATTCACATTAATATTACTGCAGATCTCTCACATTCATGTCTTTTAAAAATAATTATATATAAGTTATCAATATCAATATATCTATGTTCAAAATTTGGGAGTATTTTAATTCTATATATATAGTGATGAATGATAATGGCGTATATATGGAACAGACCAAATATATAAGACATTTTTGGGGGCTCTTTCGATTTTTTTCGTCATTATTTGAAGCCATCAATTTTATTAATGTTCTAAGTAAGATGTCTGCATTAGTCCTCACTAAATTTACGTAAGTTTACAAAAAACTACATGTCTATGTTTAGTATATACACTTACATATCCGTAGAATACATTGATAAAGATATACAAACCATTACATAAAACTCACTTTTATGTATGAAAACCGAAAACATTAGTCCGTAGAGACACGCTCTTTCAGACGAATTCTTCTGTCGCGAGTTGGTTGATTTCTTATAGTAAGCACTCATAAACATTTTTATGTATGAAAATCAAAAACATTATTTCATCTGCTAGAATATGATTAATATCTCATATAGGAAATTAGAATTATTCTAATATAATATATATGATCTAAGGAGTCAATATATTCATTGTCAATTGGTTTTAAGTTGGAACTAAACTCATAATCTTATCCGGGGAGTAAGTACATGAAATGAAAAGTACTCCAAATTTCTTTTAACATATTATGTTTTTGTTTATGGTAATTAAGTCTAGTGATTCTTCTTTCAAAATCATTTTTTTCAACATAAGTCTCTAGTCTCTAAATCTCTAATCAACATGTTCATGTGTATATTAGGCTGAAATATCATTGTGCCGAGTATACAAAAGGCCAGGAGTAGAAGATCATCCATCATTACCACGTTCACTCTCCACAAGACACCATCATAATCATAACCACAACTCATCATTATCATCATCTCGTTTAGCCATAAGACAACAACAACAGCAACACCAGTCATCTTCCTCTAATCATTCAGACAACAACCTTAACAACAACAACATCAACAATATCGAGAAGCTCTCAACAGAATATTCCGGCGATGGAAGCACCACAACAACCACAAACAGTAACTCTGATGTCACCATAGCTTTAGCCAATCAAAACATATATCGTCCAATGCCTTATGGAGCAAGAAACACATCGATAATCTCTGCTAGTAACCAAGAAGAAGATGAAACTGCCATTGTTGATGATCTTCAAAGACTTGTTAGCTACCAGATTGCTGATGGAGGTAACATTAATCATCAATACTTTCAAATCGCTCAACAGTTTCATCATAACCAACAACAAAACGCTAACGCTAACGCGTTGCAATTGATGGCGGCTGCGACTACAGCTGCAGCTTTAACTCCTCAAACGCAAGCAGCTTTAGCTATGAACATGATTCCTGCAGGGACGATTCCAAACAATGCATTGTGGGATATGTGGAATCCAGTATTGCCAGAAGGAAATCGAGATCATTATAATAATATTCCTAATTTTAAGTAATATTTTGATTATTATTATATTAATCATAATTAATTAATAACGATGCTTTACTATACTTATAAACTTGTTATCTATTCTAAACAAGTTATATAGCTATAGATTAAATTGATGATTGTGACTTTATGTAATGGAGGTTAATGTATTTTCAACATATATATATATATATATATATATATATATATAGCCAATCAATTGAGTAAATTTTTTCTTCTTCTTGTACTAAAGTTTGATTCTTAACGATTTATATAACGTTTTTCTTTATTACCTTATCAATGTAAGAATTGTAACTGTTAAATTATCATGTGACAACCATATTAAAAGAATATTTTTTGTTAAGAAGCTAAATATTTATTTTTATTTATTTTTATTAGAGTTTCTTTATAAATAGTCTTGTAATTCTGTATAGCATATTTAGAATTTAGATTATAAATTAGACATTTCTAATTTAATATTAAGAAAAAAAGGAAGCAAAACTGGACTAAAACACTAACTAAGATGGCAACTATTGTATGACGACCTTGTAGTCCAGTGGTAATGAGATTGGACTAGACACCGAGACGTTTCAAATTTGATCTATCGGTTGTGTGAAGTTAACAATATATTGTTTTGGACATCCAGACGGATATGGATCCTTGCAAAAATTTATATATGGACAGCATCTTCGTCAGAGATTAGGCTGGCTTTTCTATAAATTTGTGATTTAACCATGAGTCATAAAAAAAAAAAAAGAAGTTCACAAGTGTTTTTAACAGAGGTAATTAACCGTATCAAAACCAGCCTAATGAGTTAGGTTTTCATTCCATTTCATATATTATTTTTTCTGATATTTTATATCGTTTATTGATAATTACAGTTCATTTGGTATTGTCGTTTACATTATATCCAAGGTGATAATTACCAGATAGTACGACTTTATAGATACATGTATCCAGTAGCCTCGTAAAAATTCAACAAATGAAAATGTAATTGTCAAATGTAAAGATCACTATCTAGTTTTTTGTCTTCATAAGTACAAAGTCTTAATTAGGGTTTGACCAAAAACAAAAACAAAACACAACAAGTGCAAGTTTAATAAGAGCAGTTGTTATAATTCCCGTGATTCTGTAAGATGTGATCACCATAAACATTGTTATATAACTTTACTTTATGTTTAAGAAATTATTTATCTGAACCCACATAAAATTTCAAAAATATTTCAAAACCATACAAATTTAAGTTTTTCTAAAGAACCACACAAAAAAATGTTAGAAAACTTTGTATACTGTTTCATTTGAACTATATGGCTGATATGCATATTAATTAATTTAACATTTTAATAAGGATTTACATATTAGTTAACTTGATATCTCAATATGTTAACAATGATTATAGAAAAATAATCTAAATTTTAATAATTATTAACAAATAGTTTTTCTCAACCCAAAATATAATGGGTCAAAAATCATAGTTAATAATATATATATATATGATTTAGTTATCTGTATAATGAAGTAATTTATGAATTATATGTGTATCACTACAAGAAAAGAGGGCTAAAACCGATAACACTTCCGACTGTTTAGTGGTTGTCGGTATTTTCCGACAAGAAAACCGACAACAGGCCACCCATTGTACAGTAATAGAACAGTTGTCGGTTGTGGTTGGAAAATACCGACCTCTTCCAACAACATAAATTTACCGACCGTTACCGACCGAATATTCCGACAACATATCCGACAACCACCCACAAACTTATTTGTCCGACAACAAAACCGACAACAGTCCACCGTTTGGACAGTAATAGAAAAGTTGTCGGAAAAGGTCGGAAATTTCCTACCCAAACCGACAAACTTAGAAAACCGACCGTTACCGACCACCATGATGTCCGACAACTACCGACGAGACCAGTAAAAACGTTGTCCATATGTCATTTTCCAGTGTAACCGAAGTTAGGTGAGTCTGTCAAAAACTATCGAAACGGTAGGAAAGTGCATCTATATATCCACACACGATCATGTTGTGATACACCCTCGTTTTTAAAAACGTGTCAAACAAAATGTCAAATATATATTTTCGAGCTTGGATGGATTAAAAAAAAAACGATCCTGAAACGAGCTTACTTACCCGAGAGTATGCTGATGGGATGAAACAATTTATGGAGTTTGCTGGAAATCAAAGTATTACGCGCGAAACAGGTAAGATGTATTGCCCTTGCCGTAAATGCAAAAATATGAGATTTATTTCAGTAAAACAAGTTTGACTCCATTTGTATAGTAGAGGTTTTATTCCTGGGTATAAAGTTAAAATATAGTAGAATTTTAACAATTTTTCATTTTCTTGATGAAAATAATTTTTAAATCAAAATAGTTTTCATAGACCTGTTGAATGATATGTGTGGCAAATCTATTTGAGGGTAAAAAGTTTGATCCCAATGTGTATTAATATCTAGTTAAAATCGGTTTATATAACTGTATTTGGATGTTCAAATTATTTGAATTATATGTATTAATATCTTGAGTTCAAAGACCATACCATATATGTGATAATCTGACAAATTAAATTATAGTCACGGAAAACGTATGCCCTAGCTAGTACAACGTAAGAAGTAAACACACACAAAAAAATTGTCAATCCAAATGATTCAAATACATAAACTATATATATATATATAAATTACAAATCTGATCAAAATCTGGATTGAAAGGTTAGTTCTCTATATTTTTTTTTGTTAATTGATTTTGTAGTAATAGTTCTCTAGAATTTTTTTGATCGGAAAATTCACTTCATCAGAAAACAATAAGCCAACAGATATATTTGTTTCTGAAAAGTGTCACAATTTATAGGTATTTCCGATGAATTTCTGACACTGAGAAAATCTATCAGAAAATATCAGATTGAAATTACCTCAATTTCATTTTTTAAATGCATAAAAACATATGGAAAATTGAATATTTTCTCTCTCTCTCGTGAAACCCTAGCGGCGGCTGCAAAGACGATTGGAGGATTTCGTGAGGGCGGGTTACGGCGGCACTTCAGAGACGGCAGAGGGTTTCTCGGCGATGGTATCTGGAGGCGAGACTCAGAGAGAGGCGGTGCGTGGCGACAGGAGAGGCGATTTGAGTCGGAGAAACAAGACTACAGAGACACACTAGCAGCGATGGAGGAGGATCTTCGAGGTGGCGATCCCGTGGAGGGCTTTTGCCTCGTGTTGTGGTTCTAGAAATCTGAGGTTGGGCACAATTGGAACCCTATAAATTTGGTGCTGTGGCTTCTGCGTGGTTCTTGGGGTTTTTTCTTGGCATTCCCCGGATGATAGCAACGGGGAAGAGACTTTAGTTGATATAGCGTCACCAATCCAGATAAGTTCACTTGAAACTTCTAATTTGTACCTTTAGATCGAGTTAGAGGTTCATAGATTCTGTGATTTCATCGGTGATTTAGCATGCATTTAGTCATGATTGTCTAGTCTATGCATTTTAATTTCTTTGAGGAATTAGTGACTGGTAAATGGAGTGGATTTTCGATTAAGCGAAATGTGGAAATTTGGAGAGTTTTTTAACAATCTCAGGGGAATGATCCTCTTGTCAATAACATCTTTACCGTTGTTGGCGATTGGATCGTAAGGATCCTGAGATTTGAGACTCGAAGTTATAATATTGATAAGACCTTGAGAAAATGCTTGAGGAAAAAGCAAATTTTCTGGGGTCTAGAGATGTGGTTTCTCCAAAATATTGAGACCTTTCCTCTTATCTCCGATGAGGGGAGGAGGTTTCTGATTGCAAATTTTAAAATGGCTGATACCTTGATGGTGGTATCACAGATGGAGCCGAGGAGTTTTTGCTCAAAACTAGGTTCTATATTGTGTTTAACATTTAAATGCATATGGAAACCAATAATTATAATGGTTCATGTTGAATGTTTACTGAGCTTATTTGCGAATTTGGTGATGAAATGGATGAGAAAAGTTTTACTTGGGGCAGTGGCACAAACAGAACTTAGTGATTTTGACCATGTTAGAATCAAAACAGAGGTTTTCTTAGTTGTTACAGTACGACATCTAAAGATTCATTCTAGGTCTGATTGGATGTCATTGTCTTACTGGAATCATTGGATGTTTGAGAAGATTACACAAGAACATACTATAAATCTATGTGAATTCGAATGTATACCTGTAGGGCAGCTCAGATTTGATAACTATCTGATAACGATGTTTATACGTACTTTGCTGTCAGGTGCAGATTGGAGAGATTGGCGATTGTGTCATCAACACAAAATAGCTACACCAAGCGGTCCATGTACCTTTGATACCTATGGTATGTATCAGAAGGAGTATTGGTTGGGGTGTGTCTTAACGTTGGAAGATATTTATGGTCTTTGGATCATATTTAAGTGGGAGATCAGAGCTTGTTATGGGAAACGATCGCTAAGATTCTGGAAGTTGGAGGCTAGATACCACGATTTCCAGAAGACTACTTTTGATATATTTATATTTTGAGTAGGATTTTTTGTACCAAAAAATATTGACAGTGATTTGTTAAAGATTTGGTTTAATCTAGTTTTCAAATTTAAAAGTCATAAGATAAGATCTAATTTTGAGATAAGATCTAATATTGAGGAAGATTTGGAAATTCCATCGAGACTTAACTCTATAAATACCACGACATTAGGTTGTAGAGTTAATCATTGGCTTTTACATAGTTTTAGCTGCAGAGTTAATCATTGGCTTTTACATAGTTTTAGCTTAGTTACATCTCGACTTTATTGGGGTACTTTGCCTAATAGGTCAGGAACAATGTCTTCTTCACCAATTAAAGGAATCAGAATTAAGATCCCTAAGATTGACAACACTGAATTACTTGCTAGATCTTCGAAAGTTCTGATGCGACAATGTTTGAATCCCCTGAACCAAAACGTGGATACTTTTTTGTTTCGCATGCCTCAACTTTGGGACCTCGTAAGAAAAGTTAAAGGTCTAAATTTAGGAAATGATAGGTTTCAGTTTGAGTCTAATGAGAAAGGGGATTTGGATAAGTTTCTGGACAATGGTGCCATTAACTTTGATGGTTGGATGGTCGCCTATGCACCATGGAAAACTATGGCCGGAGCCGAGTATCCTAGTGTGATAAGGTTGTGGGTTTGTTTCACTTTACTGTTTGAATATCGGGTAGAGGCAGTGTATAAGTTAGTTGCTGAGTCAATTAGGGTGGTCATCTCTATAGATGTTAGGAAAGGCATGGTATTAGTCGAGGTACCATGCTCGAAACCACTTATTTTTTTCCTCAATGTTGGAATTTGAAGAAGGGAAAGAGACCAAAATTCTGATTGAATATAGGCGGCTGTTAGGTTTTTGTGGTCTATGTCATCGGATGACCCATGGCACGAATAATTGCTATAAGTCCAAACCAGAAAATGTAGGCCTATATGTGGTAAATCTGGGTCAGGCCGAGGAACACATAGTTTCAAAGGTGCGGTTTTGATGGTCCACTCAAAACAGACAAGAACAAAGTCTGTGGGCAATATGGATAAGAAGAGAGACTGTGGGTTACCTGCTCCTAAACCTAAGAACGAATCGGCAAAGATGGTGTGTTTGTATTCGTTACATATTTTTAAAATTGTGCGCAAAATCATTGATGTAAATTATTCATCATTCTGGTTTATGTCAATGCATGGGATTTTGTATTTGGTTCATGGCAGGTTCACAGACCATTGTTTCCTGCAGTAGTAGCAGAAGGGGAACCTGCGGTGTTGCAGGTCACCTCTGACCAAACCGAGGATACATCTGAAGCGCCACGGTCTACTAACCAGGTACCAGCGAAGACGCTGGGCGTGGATGAGACTGGAGATGGTACAATTCTGGTCCCAAGTGATGAGGATGCAGAGCTAGAGGCTGAATTAGCAGATTATGAACAAGAAGACACACTCCTGTATACGGAGGAAGATCTACGTGACGACCTAGCATTTCGGGCTGCTGTAGCTGATACGCAGAGTTTGTCTGCAGCTGATAGGGCAAAGATTAATGCAGAATTTGTATAGTCCCTACAACGTTGTAGAGTGGCACGACACAAGAGACCACCATTAGGTCTAACTAAGACGGCTTCATGGACACATACGCCAATCTGGGGGGTCAGCTTTAAGAAAGCAATGGCTATGAAGGTGATGTCATCGAGGAAAACCCCTAAGCCGAAATTAGCAAAGGAGGCTGCAGCTAAAGATAGGGACATAAGTCCAATGAAATTCTAAATTTTATTAATGTTTTGCGTTGGAATTGCCAAGGATTAGGCAACAAAATTACTATTGGTTATTTGAGAGACATCTGAAAACGTTATAAACCTGAATTTTTATTTCTTTCTGAGACTAAGAATAATTTTATTTTTTTGGAAAAGATACAGTGTCATCTTGGGTATTGTCTGTTATCCACAGTTGAACCGATTGGTACAAGTGGAGGTTTAGCATTATTATACAAAGATTATACAAATGTTATCATAAATTATAAAGATAAAAACATGATTGACATAACAACTGAATTAAATGGAAAAAAGTTTTCATTACGTTTATATATGGTGAACCGGTTCAACAAAGACGGGATTATGTCTGGGAACGGTTAACTAGACTTGGTACTCAACGATTAGAGTCTTGGTTAGTAACAAGCGATTTTAATGAGCTCTCTGGGAATCATGAAAAATTAGGCGGTTCCATTAGACCATTATTGCAATTTTTACCTTTTAATCCGATGTTGCGGGATTGTGGCTTAATCAATTTTCCAAATATTGGGAATATTTGGTCCTGGCGGGGTGTCCGGCAGAATGGTATAGTATGATGTATTTTAGATAAATCTTTTGGGAATGGCGAGGGGCACGATCTCTTTCCTAATTCAGAAGTCGAATATCTAGATATGATTGGGTCAGACCATCGACCGATTTTAGGTCGGTTCTTGGATTATAAGGTATCCCGAAAATGACAATTTATTTTTGATAGCCAGTGGATTGGAAAACTCGGACTTACGAACACTATTTGCAAAAGTTGGAAGTCATGTTCTTCACAGGGATGACTAACTATTGATCATAAGTTGCGGGCGTGTCGACGTAAAATTTCACATTGGAGGTATACCAATATCGAACCACGACAACTGAAAATTAACAAGTTGAAACATGAGTTGGAAAATCTTAAGAGTAATGGACCGTCAGATCCGGATCGATTATTGTAATTGCAGTTAGATCTGCGGGTCGCTTATGCGGAAGAAGAGGCTTACTGGAAACTGAAAAGTAGAATCAAATGGCTAAGAGAAGGTGATGAAAACACTAAATTTTTCCATGCCCAAACGAAGCAGCGACGAGCCCATAATCGGATAATATAACTTTATTCGACTGCAGGTGTTTGGGTAACCAAGGAGGATGATATTATTAGAGAGGCAACAAATTACTTCTCGACGCATTTCTCCAGTAATGGGGATTCCACTATAGTTTTGGATGATCTTAAGTCTAAGATAACTGACATGGATAATCATATTTTGATGTGGCGAGCTACTCAGGAGGAGGTTCATCAAGCTTTATTATCGATGGACCCTAGTAAAGCATTGAGGCCTGACAGCTTTATTTTTCAGGCAACGTGGGAGATCATACACGATGACTTAGTTGATGTGGTTAATACTTTTTTGTGACAGGCTCGTTTGAGCGGTTTTTGAATAAGACTAATATTTGCCTTATTCCGAAAGTTTCACGCCCGACGAGGATGTCAGATTTTCGACCAATAAGTTTATGTAATGTGGTATATAAGATCATATCTAAGGTGATGTGTCTTCGCCTTCGAAGGGTGCTACCTAAATTAGTTTCGGAGACGCAATCAGCATTTGTAGTTGGGCGAATCATCTCATACAATATTTTGATATCCCAGGAGATGTTTCATGCCTTGCGAACTAATAGAGCGATAGGGGGTAAATATATGGAAACTAAAAATATTGGAGGGGCAAAAACAAAATTTTTTGCTTATGTTCGTGAAAGACTAACCACAAGGATAAAT
Organism: Lepidium sativum; assembly: GCA_023374145.1. Lineage (NCBI taxonomy): Eukaryota > Viridiplantae > Streptophyta > Magnoliopsida > Brassicales > Brassicaceae > Lepidium > Lepidium sativum. The sequence continues at coordinate 9,603 of JAKUCM010000556.1, forward strand.
AGCTGGTCCTCAAAGTTTCTATTGAAAGCGGCTAAGGAGGTCTTAATTAAATCTGTCATGACAGCTTTGCCTACATATGTATGTCTTGTTACAGACTCCCCAAGTTGATAGTCTGTCAGTTGAGCTCTGCTATTGCGGATTTTTGGTGGTCTAATTCCCAAATTACAAAGGGTATTCATTGGAAGAAATGGTTAACAGTGTGTAAACCTAAATCTGAAGGAGGATTAGGTTTTCGGGTGCTAGAGGATTTTAACTCTGCCTTATTAGCGAAACAATTTTGGCGTCTTTTGGATTCCCTAGAGTCACTGTTGGGTAGGGTTCTGAGAGGTCGTTATTTCAAGGATACTTGTCCATTAACGGTCAAACCTAGGGCTAACTCGTCTTATGGTTGGCGAATTATTTCGTCTGCATGACCCCTGGTTTCAAAAGGGGCCCTTAGACAATTAGGGGATGGTAGAACCACAAGGGTATGGTTAGACCCATGGATTCCGGATAGAGTACCTCGGCCGGCAAGACAGACATCATTTTCCTTGTTTCCTGAATTGACAGTGGATCAGTTTATTGATCACCAGTCGGGTTCTTGGAAGGAGGTATTGGTTCGTCCATATATTGATCCTATTGATGTCCAATATATACTAGGCATCCATATCCCAAAGCGGTCACGTCCACATTATTGGGGATGGCATTATACAAGGACAGGACGGTACACCGTTAAGTCTGGGTACCTTGCTCAGACGACTAGCTCGACCTTCGTGGATGGTTGTCGAGGCCCAAATTTTCAGGCCTTATATGAGAAGTTGTGGAAGATTCGAGCCCCAAATAAAATACGACATTTCTTGTGGCAGATTTTGTTAGGTAATGTTTTTAGGGTCTTTCTTTACTTAGTCTTTTTCGGGTTTTTGACAGTTTTATAAGCCCAAAATATATGCATAAACCAACTCAAGAGGTTCTAGTACAACAAGTTTGCAAGAATGTTCGAATTTAAAAGTGTCTAGACCTATTTTAACCAAGTCTTATTCCATCCTTCCTCCTTCTCGCCTCGGTCTCGCTCCCACTTAGCCACTTTCACGGTCTTTGGGTAAATCACCTACAATCACGCAGATTGGGTAAGCAAACGAATTTTCTTAGTGAGTTGGTCATTCCGTCCCACTAGGCCAAACCATATACGTAATAAACAACAAGCAATCAAGTCAGAGATAGCATCATTCATGCACAGAGTCCAGCATACGCATATGCTCAGAGTCCGATCAGATCTGTTGCCTTAGTTACTCGGATTCACCCGAATCAACCAAAACACCAATCGTGAACGGAAAACAGTACATATTCATCCAATCAATCACGCAATCCTAACCCATCTAAGACTTAATCCCACTATTGCCCAAAACGAACCAAGAATCACCTCAATGGTCCCGAAAACTCACCTTTGCCTTAGCCTTTTCTGACACCTCTTGATGCGATTGCCAATCAAGATACTCGGATCCGGTTTTGATCGCTCTCGATCTGCTCTTTCCCTTGCCCGATTCGGCAAAATTTGGTCTTAGAGTTCTTTCGCAATGATTCCGATTTCCTTAGAGATTTTCGTGATGATTTTTGGGCTGCGGCAGTTTTGATCTGTATTTATAGGGTTTTGGGTGAAAAACCCTAACCCTAATTCGCCCCAAGGTTGGCCAAATTCGAGCCCACCTGAATTGGATCAAGTCCAATCCGCTGGACACTTATGTCCGGGACCGACCCATGGACGGCCCAACCACTTCCCACTATCACTCCCTTCAGTTCGGACACTCAACTTCCCTGTCCGAACACTTCACTTCCTGTCCGAATATTTCACTTCCTGTCCGAACACACTACCCGTTCGGACACTGTCACTCCCTTGTCCGAATTTCCCGCGGCCTGGTCCTAATTTTCCGCGGTCTGGTCCGAATTTCACGCGACCTTGTCCGAACTTCACGCAGCCTGGTCCGAATTTCTCGCGACCTTGTCCGATTTCTTGTCCGAATTTTACTTGGCCTTGTCCGAATGACACATTTCCTTATCCGAATGGCACTTGGCCTTGTCTGAATGACACATTTCCTTGTCTGAATGGCACTTGGCCTTGTTCGATCAAAACCCCAGACTTTTCCTTACTTTCTCACACAACTTCCTTTGTCCCTCGAACCCATCCGGAATCACCCGAAGGGTCCGCGGAACGCGGGTGTTACAAGTTTCCCCCACTTCAAAGGATTCGTCCTCGAATCTAGACTTGGGATGGTCCAGCCTTTTGCTTCTCAAATAACTTAGGAAATTTTTTCTTCATTCTGACTTCTGATTCCCATGTGACCTCAATTTCCCCATCGCAATCCCATTCGACTTGGACCATTCTGGTTTTCTTCCTTCGGCTTGCTTTGACCTTCTTATCTAGGATTCGGACTGGAACTCCTTCAACCGTCATATTTTCCCTTAGGTTCCTTGGAGGTTCAACCATGACTCGTTCTCTATTGCCTAAGCACTTCTTTAACATCAAAACATGGAAAACGTTATGAAACGCATCCAGTTCCACGGGAAGTGCTAGCTTATAGGCTACCTTCCCAATCCTTTCCATAATCTCATAAGGCCCCATATACCTTGTTGTTAACTTAGCTGATCGGGCTGAACGCTCCTTACCCTTATATGTGACCGTCTTAAGATAGACCAAGTCACCTACTGCAAACTCAAGTTCCTTCCTTCTCTTGTCCGCATAGCTCTTTTGCCTATCCTGAGCTTGTTTCATGTTGAGCTTGACCATTCTCAACTTTTCTGTTGTGTCCTCTATGAAATCCCGCCCATATATACTTCGCTCCCCCACTTGAGTCCAACACAAAGGGGTTCGACACGGTCGTCCGTACAGTGGCTCATACGGAGATATCCCAATACTTGCGTGATAACTGTTGTTATACGCGAATTCGGCCAAAGGTAAGTGCTCATCCCACTTACCTCCCCAATCCAACACACTTGCCCGCAACAAGTCCTCAAGTTTTGGATAGTACGTTCTGACTGACCATCTGTCTGCGGATGGTAAGCCGTACTCGTATGGACCCTAGTCCCCAACCTAGCCTGAAGCGCTTTCCAAAATGCTGAACAGAACTTGGCATCCCGATCCGACACTATGCTTTCCGGTGCAGCATGCAACCGAACAATCTCCTTTACATAGATTTCAGCAAACTTTTCAGCTCGATCCGTCCTATTGACCGCAATGAAGTGAGCAGACTTGGTCAGTCGATCCACTATTACCCATATCGCATCCCTTTTATCACAAATGGGCAGTCCCGTTATAAAGTCCATTGTGATCATGTCCCGTTTTCATTCTGGGATCGGTAAGCTTTGCAACAACCCACTAGGAACTTGGTGTTCTGCCTTCACCAATTGGCAAGTAGGGCATTCTGAAACCCACTTAGCCACGTCCCACTTCATTCCTGTCCAATGATAGTACCTTTTTAGATCTCGGTACATCTTGGTTGATCCAGGATGGATAGCCAACTTAGACTGATGTGCCTCCTTAAGGATTTATTCCCGCAATCCTTGGTTGTTAGGAACACACACTCGGCCATGAACCAGAATCGTCCCATTATTCGAAATCTGGTACTCAACTCTC
>JAKUCM010000557.1:0-44534 GCA_023374145.1 Lepidium sativum
ATGCAAATGTCCATGAATAAGAGTTAAGAGTGTTTTTTATCAAGTAGCTTACTGGTTTTTTAGATCTTTTTCTTACTATTGCAGGCAGGGGGTTCTAGTGTTTTGAGAATTTGTAAAGTGATTAAATACACCACTAAGCCACTTGTCATCGGCCATGAATAAAGTGTTTTAAAAATAATAGTGTTTAAAAGATCGTTTTAAATTTCTAACATGTAATCTCAACCACTAAATTCTAATGAAATGATGATTGATAACTAAACAAGTGTTTCATTTCTAATCTAGCATTTGAATACTACCAATCAAACCTAGCAATATTTAAACTTTAGGTAGACAAAATAATCTACGTAATAGTAATATTTAAACTTAAGGTTTTTAGGTTATGCCCATATCTACTACTCTTTCAACCTACTAATATTTATTACCATTTATGTCGTGAATTGGATTTATTTTCCAACTTAAATTTCCACTAGGATAAAAATCAACTCATGTGGACACAGAGACAACAAGGCATGTACCATTAATAATTTACAAAAAAATGTTTGGTTGTGATTCAAAGATTTAGGAATCAAATGTAAAAAAAAACTTAAATTTTACAAAAAAAATATGCAAAAGAGAAACACTTGTCAATCTTTAGGATTCTCTATCATTAAATATGTGCAACTTTTAACAGTTGGAGAGGAACCATGCTCGACATCGTTATATCATAGTTTAAAATGATTATTTTTGTTTTGTAATTATTTTGATAAATGTAAACACAATAAAAAAAAGGGTTGCTTACAAAAATTCTACTTTATTCTAAGAAAAAAAAGATAACATATTATATTGTTAACCGATAGTGAAAGATAATTCTATATTATTAGAAATAAGTTTTTTCTTAATAGATCTTTTCAAACGGCACTTTTTGATAAATTATACGAGAAAAAGTCAAGACAAAATATATTTGTAATAGACAGATGTAAAATCAAACATACATAATTACTAAATTGTTTGTCTAGTTCGAGAACGTGATGTCATAAATGAAAAAAAAAACACTTGAACGAGAGAGCGTGGAAAAGTCCATTTGCCATCGAAATTTTAGACTTCTTTAACAAAGCACTAATAAAATAACTAGTACAATAAGTGATTTAATACAATAGTTATAGTGATATAAATTTTTGTAAAAAACTTTACACAAAATTTGGCTTTTTCCTGTAATTGTTTGAATGACATATAAAGAATGTTGTCTTAAAGAATGAAATAAACGTTATGCATTATTCTGTTAGGGTTAGGAGTGTAAGAATATGAGATTAAAAAATTTTAAGAGTGGCTTGAAGAATTAATGTAAAAAAGATTGTAAGAGAATGAAGAAAATAATGCATTTACTTGATTAAGAAAAATCCATGAATGTTTCAATGTAAAGCATACATATATATGTAGGAAAGAGGTGAAGAAAGGGCCCTAAAATATCCCAAAGAGTCGCTGTTTAGGGGAGTAGACCGTTGGAGAAGTGGTCCCGGCTGTGGTGGTCCCGCGGATCAGGTCGCATGCGTCCTAGGTGGGTCATTGGAGTCTTCAACGGCTTCCTGCGGTTTTGGCTGGGTTGTTGGCAGTCCTAGGAGTAGAAATGGTCCCCACCATCCTTTAGATTTCGCTTTCCTAGCTCAAATCCCAAGAGACCCGAGATCGAAACTTCTCGGGATGCATGCGTCTTCTCGGGATGCACGCGTCCTTCGTACGAAATGGTGGGTAGGCTGCGTCCGAGTTCGAGGCTTCACTCGACCCAATGTATGACCCAGCTCGGCCCATCTCCCGTCCAGCTCGGCCCATCTCGCGTCCAGCTCGGCCCATCTCGCGTCCTAGGCCGAGATGCCTCTCGGCCCGTCTCGCGTCTTCTTCTCGTCCAGGCCTATTTCTCTCGGCCCATCTCGCGCCTTCCTCTCGTCCAGACCGTGTTTCTCTCGGCCCATCTCGCGCCTTCCTCTTACCCAGGCCTCCTCTTGTCCAAACCGTTTCTCTCGGCCATTTCTCTCGGCCCATCTCCTCTTCCTTGCGTCCTACTATAATTCTTAAACCACACTCTTTTTTGATATGACCAATATGGAGAACATGATTCTTTTGTTTGGTTATGTAATATTTAATTTGTCACAATTTTGTAAATAAGTTTTATTAAGCATATATATAGGAATCATATTCATTGGCTTGTATTGATTCTGGTGTGAAGAAATCAATTGTGTTCACTAATTAATTTGCCAATGATGAAAATGATAATGATAGAAGAATTGTATGTGTGAAACTTCCAAAAAGTTGTTTACCATTTTCTATTATGGACTCTGAAGTCAACATTAGTGTACACCAAGACAAATTCCCAGAAAAATAAACATATGAACAGTTTATTATATTTTTGATCTGAAAATAACTCTAAAAATTAAAGAAAATACAAAAAGTTACTGAAACCATCGAACTTCATATGTATTATAAATATATATTGTCACAAACAACTGAATATATTACTAATGCTTCATTGCCATACAATATAAATACATATTACATAGTCTGAAAAAGGCATTCAAACCTTAATACAATAACTAGACAAAGTGGTCTCACGTTTTGGAATTAAAGGATAAATAATAGGTATGTATTCTATTTTTAGAATTTTACTTTTATATTTAGATAGATAAGTTTCAATTCATATCCAAAATATAAACTTTTAAATTTTTTAAATTTTTATATATTAAAAAAATTCGCATTCTGATATCCTGAAAATTTATAAAATGATCACTACCACTGAATTACATGTCCTTGACAATAAATACGTATTCTAGAATCTAGAAAAAAAATAGACTATAGTTCAAATATCAAGCAGTCCGGTCCTTTACATGTGCAAAACCAGTTTTATGCATGGTTCATTTCTAAAATTCATTTTATGTTTATTATTTAGGGTTTAAATAAACATCAACATCCAAAATTTTAGTATATTAAGTTTACTTTTATTTTGCACCAAATCTTTATACAAATTGAGTCGGGTCTAATGGTTATGAAAAGCGATCTAACCATAAACCGAGTTGTTGATTGTTGTGTTTGCATGTAAGATACAGAGATCTTTTTAGCGTTTTTACTAGTCGAATATCAATATAAAAAAATTGTGATCTTGATTTTTCATGTTGCATCCTCACCTCCTAGTGTTAGTTATGGATCTGCAGTTTTAATATCATTTTGGTTTGGGATCTGGTTTCAGTATCAGTTCTTTGTAGCTGAATGTTTTTACCATTTGTATCATTTTGCTTAGGTTTTTCTTTTCTTGTTTTGTTATAAAATTAGGATTTCTTTTGTTAACTTTCTTTGTTTGGAGAAAATTGTTTTCTAATTTGGACTTTGCTCTTTAGAGATAACAATCTTTTCACCCATTTTATATATTTTTACGGAATGTGACAATAACGAATTCCCAGTAAAAAACAACGAAAATATTTTAAAAATTGAACTAATTAAATTTTTTACGAGTTTTTTCTTCGACATCAACTCTAATCTTTTCTTTTTTGTTAACTGGGCCACAAATGGTTGGTCCATTAGCCAAGTTTTTGTAAATGCAAATGGGAGGACTCGATCTCAGGATGTGCAAGTACGCATGCCTCTTGTGGACTTACCACATGCCACTAAACTAAATGTCACTTGCCAACTCTAATCTTTTAAAAGAGCATATTCACCTAATTGACAATAAAAATTGCTAAAATAAAGAAAGAAACATAGGAAAACAATTGTGAGTGTGAATGCAATTAAGGTAAAAACAAGTTAGGTTATTAATATAAGTAGAAGCTAACAAATCATGTGTATGTTAAGAATATAAAAAAGACAAAATTAATCACACGCTTATCAAATATATAGCTAAGCATGACATCGCATTATATCCCTCTCACGCGTAATGCGTCAGTCAAAGATTCATATGATCCATTTTTGTGGAAGAATTTCAAATCTAAGAAATTCAAAGTTGATCTGATATAAGAGAAAATATATAAAATATTCAAATATAAGTTTATTGACAAATAATTCAAATATATACTAACAATTTTAGGAAAAAGAAAATCAGTATTTTCCTAGTTATTCCAATATGAATTCAAACAAATAAACTTATATTATTTTAAGCTAATTACAAAAAATCGAAACATAGCTAATATTCTACTTAAATAATATAAATTAGGGGCCGAGGACAGGTGGCTCAGTGGTGTTGTCACTTTACAAATCCTCAAGGCACCAGGGATCGAACCCCTACCTGCAGAGTAGGAGTGAGATTTAAAAGCCAGTAGGCTAGTTGACAAAAAAAAGTAAAATAATATAAATTAGGGTATTCTACAAAAATAAGATAAGCATGGGTCAAAAACTACATTACTTATATTGTCATTGATGATTCATAGATATTGGTCTTAAACAAGAAATCCCAAAAACTTTTTCTTGTCTTTTCTTCTATTTGATTTCAGATGGAATATTTTTAGATATCAATAAATAGATCGATAAAATCGATTTACAGTTAGATAGATCCAATCTACCTTAGAACCTTAAGCAACGTTAGCCACTCAGTTTCATAAGTTATCGACTTCGTAAACAAGTATTCAACTAACTCGAATTGGCATTTATGGGCCATATAAGGGCTCAGATTGCATTAATGGACTTTTATATCAGGCTTATATGAAATAATTGGGCCAAAGTTGTGAGCCCAAATTGAACGAATTCGGCCATATTCTCGATAATGGAAAGGAATGAGAGCAATGTTATGAATGATAACACAGTTTTTGATTTTTGGATTAAAGTTTTTGGTTTTTAGATTTTCATTTTATTTTTAGTTTTTGTTTGCAAAAACTCAAAAAGTAGGTTTTGGTTTTTAGAGAAATCAACGTTGAATTTTCAAAAACTAGTTTTTTCTAATTTTTAGAAAAATTAAAAATCAAAATCTTGAATGGTGAGATTTAATGTTTTTATATTTTAAAAAACTGTTTTAACAAAATTATGATTGGCTAAAAAATAGTTTTTTCAAAAAAAAACCAGAAACTAGTGTAAAAACTAGTCCGAGTCGAAGCCAAAGTTTGCAGCATGTGGCCCACTTTTGCATGCCTATTGGAGATCTAAGACTTGTTAAGAAACAAGAACAAATGATAAAGATTGAGTTCCTTCCAACATAAATTGCCTAAACAATCAATTATATACATTATAAGAAAACTATAAAGTGGAAAAGGCAAGAAAAATAAGGTAGAGGTAATAATAAATGGTGTTGGTTTCCATTGAGATTGGTAATGATTGTTCTAGTTTCAAAATTGGGTCCATTTTTTATTAGCTGTACTTCACAAAAAACAAGCTTCTCACCATTATTGTCTCTTCCACTCCTTAGTATTGTTTCATTCAAAGTCTTTTTCCTTAGCTTTCTTATTTACATTGTCACAAATCTTTTTACTATTTAAATACTTGATTGGTGTTGCAATATATATTTGATTGGTAGGTGAAGCAGGGCCACACATATGTACGACCATTTTGACTTTTATTATATTGAAGACCTAACATATATTTCTATGGAATTTAAAAATCTAATTGAAATACTCAAAGAAATCTCTTTTCACTTCACTACCTTAGTTTACATGCATTGCTAATGATTGAAGATTAAAAAGTACAAGCTTTGAAGGTGAGTTTGTATTATATATATGGAATTTTGTTGATCTACTTACTGAAAGGAAAAAATAAAATTTAATTTAAAATGAAAAACAAATAATTGATATTTTATACTATCTATTTTTATTGTTTTTGTTATAAGAATTTTTTTTTGTCATCTAGTCTATTGATTTTAAAGTCCTGTTTCTACTAACGCAGATAGAGACTTCAATCTCTGATGATTTGAAAATTTGTAAAATAACTACACCATTGGACAACTTGTATTCTCAGCGCACAAGAACTTAACTATAGATAATCGTACTTTAATTATAAATATTTGTTTTTGTCGTAATTTTGTATATAATGAAATTTAAATTGTAGATCAAATGTTTGGCAAATTATATTTTATATGAAAAGAATATTAAATTAATAAATTAGATCATGAATGCTTGCTTAGATTATCCGACAGCTCAATCTAATTGGAACTAAACTATTAGTAAAGAATCTTATCTTGTAAGAGCTAATAGATTTTATACTTCATAATCCTGTTAGTTCTCAAGCCAACGAACATATACCCTCTGTTTTTTTTATATAGATATGTTTTAGGTCTTTTGATATTAATTATTTTATTTTTAAAAATAAAATATATTTTTTCATAAATTTCAACACAATCTAACCAATCACAAATCAATATGCAGAATTTAAATAGTCAAAAACACTAAAAACACATTAAATTTTGTCTAGAATTCTTAAAACATCAATTCAAATGAAACAAATATTTTTTCTAAAACATCAACTAAAAAAACAAAGGAAATACTCTTCTTTACCAATTTCTCTTTAATTCTTTTTTTTATCAACGACAGATTATATTATTTTCTCTTTAATTCTTTTCTTAAATAATCAAAATCATACATTAGCAATTTTTATGATTTTATTGAAGGAAAAAAAAACTAAAAAAAGAATTAAAACATAACTATTATTACCATAATTGAATCCAAACATAAAAAGATAAATGCTTGCTATATTATCCGACAACTAAATCTAATTGCAACTAGATGTTTCAAATTCGTTTTTCATATATTTGTCAGTTCTCAATCCAACGAGAACCTTTTATATTTTATTTTTACTATAATTATTTATATTTCCTTTTAAAAACTGAAGACACGTAATTTATTGTTATCATTTATTGAAACCGATTATTATTAAATAAAAAAAAAATATTTAAAGAATTTGAATTCGAAAACTTGTTCGTTTCCCAAAAAGTGTTGAATTTAAACAAAAAAGAGTGTAGAGTCAAAATTCATTCAATCAACACAAAAGCAGTATAGTTTATAAATATATATATCTCAAAAAGAAATCATAAATAATGTTACATAACTAACCTAAGTAACAGAAAAAACTGTTATTTAATCGTTATTGTAGTGATTAACCGCTAATCACTCTCATTAAACATAAACCTTACGATTAAAATCATCATCTTCTTCGTTTAGTCCATAGAGTTTGGACCAGAACAAGCTTTCGAATTAGGGTTCCAGATCCATTGAACTAGAAACTTCCTTCCTCCTTTACCATTCATATTGAAAGTCTTCCCTTTTCTATCTCTCATGACTTGACCAATATACCCTCCTCCTCCTCCACTTCCATACAATCCTTCACATAAATCTCCGATCTCCGTCGGAGCTGTTGGATCTTCTCCGGCATACCAAGCATTAATCAAAGGATTCGATACAACTTCAGCTAACTCATGACCAATCACACTCACCATTCCATCAACTCCAGTTTCTCCATTCGGTGGTTGAAGCTCTCCTGGACCACCATGACCCATGTAACCAGGTAAAGCAAAAGGATAAGCACACACTTCTGGACATTGTTTTCCTGATTGACCAACCCAAGCATAAGGCATCGTGTAACCAACCATTGAAGGAAAAGTAAAATAATGAAATCCACAAACAGCTCTGCAAAAATCTTGCATCGTGACGTCGTGTGATGTCAATACTAAATACATTCCGTTTTTGTGATCTACAGGAAAAGTAGCAGATCTCGCGGCGGAAGCGATTACTTCTTGGATTGATAAACGTGTGAGATGTTGGCCATGAGAGTATTTCGAATCGGAGTATTCACCGGCGATGAAGACGGATCTAGAGACGTTAGATCCGGTTTGATCAGTGTAAAGTGAAGCGGTGCTCCACCACTCAGCGACGGAGGGAGAAGGAGCTTTGGAATCGGAAATTGAATTGAGGAAATCTCTTATTAGGGATTTATGAGGACGAGACCAACGTCCGTACCAAATAACGTAAATGTTAATCGGAGAAGACGATAGTACTGGTCCCATATGGTACCGGAGATGAATCAAATCGGAAGATCCTTCAAATTTTTTAGACGATGTGAGTGAGAGACTTCGTGGAGGAAGCTTAGGGTTAACAAACTCGATTTCGGGGACATTTAAGGTGTTAACAGTTGGTTTATTTCTCTGAGAGAGAGTAAAGAAGAAGAAGAAGAAGAGAGTGAAGAAGAAGATAAGAGTCGCCGGCGACGACATTGTTGTGGAGAGTGAAGAGTGGAAGAGAGAGTAGTGAAGAGATTTTCATATAAAGAAAGAATTTTTGGAGAATGAGAGGGAAATTGCCTGTTGCCAGCTGCAGACGCGTGTGACTTTCACGCGCCCACCACTTTGCTTTTTTTTTTTTTTTTGTCTCTCGATGACATAAATATGGAATGGGATTCCAACTTTTCGACTTTAGTTTATTTTCTTTTATTTTTATTATTTTTGTAATTTTTATATATACTTATGGAATTGCAAATGGCTCTTAGCCTATTGGCCAGCGGTAATCACTTAAGGCAACTCATTTGCATAACCAGTGATCGAGTCCTCCTGCCTATATTATGTAGAAATTTGGCTACTGTACCGACCAGTTGTGGTCTAATTAATACGTCGTTGACAAAAAATATATATATATACTAAGTATAACTAATTAATAAAATCCGCAATATATATTTTTGGTCTAATATAGATAATAAATTTATTTAAAATAGACTTATTTATATATTTAAAGATTAAATTTTATCGTTGTGAGCCAATGTTAAATAAACTCATATTATATTATTTTATAAGTACCAATTAAGCATAAGCGAAATTGTGTGTTGTAAATTTATATGTTTCAAAAAATATTGTTGTAGACTTAGATATTATAAAAAAAAATTGGAGTTAGAATAGTTGTTAGATTTTTTTTCTCTAAAAATTAATTTGGTTTTGGTCTAAACATTAGATTAAGAAAAAGCGATATACTAATCATTAATTGTTACAAAACATAATAAAAATTTGCGATGATTTAATGAACGAATAAAAATTACATTATAATTCTAAAAATATTTTGATATAGTATAATTGGTTTTTGTTACTGAAAAATTGGGAACTTTAGAATAGTATGTGACATTAATCTCTTAGTGAATAAAGTAGGACAACATTGTCAATGTAGTGAGATCCTATATGTTTTTTCTGGTAAAATAGATTTAAAATCAAAATAGAATAAGTTTGGTGGAATAAATTAATTAATGAAGAATTGAAACAAATAATTTAGCAAATTAAATCATGGAAAAAATGTCATTATCAACAACAACTGTCTAAAAAAGGCTGGGAAAAAAAAGATTGTGATGATACAAGTGGTCTCTTGTTATGAACAGTCTCGATCTTGAATTAGGTATACGAGAAGAAACCAATTAGAGAAAACTAAGGTGTTGAATCGGTATCGAAAAATATAACACTTTGGAGTTATGTGATTTGTAAAAGATCCCACTTCAATAAGGATAACAATACTAGTGTAGTATATATGAGATTTGGGACTATATATAGGATTTGAGTCTCTTCACTCATAGCCAATCGATTTTGAATTGAAAATTCATAATTCATATGGTATCAGAACAAGGTTACGCGCACAAAATTCAAACAGTCCATGCTTGACATGCGCAATTGATACAAACGGTCAGTTGTGATATCTCCAAAATTGTGGGTTTGGACTAATACTTATCTACATTTCGAGTACAAGATCCCACTTCCGTAATATTAGAAAACCAATTCAGAATTTGTTTTTGCGATCATTTTTGTTAGATTTCTTCACTAATATAACGAAATCTTTGAGTTAATTTTTTTGGGTAAAATAAGCATATAAATAGATATCTAATATTTTAGTTATTACTTAATTTTCATCATTGCATGTATATAATAAGGATATTTTGGAACTATATAATAATTATGCATGAGTACAATAAAATGTTGAGTAGGTAAATGTTTTGAATTATTAAATTTTGTTTTACCTTGAAAAGCAAAAAGAAAAAAAAAAGAAAATATCTTCTCAATTTTACTCTTTTTGGAATAAATATCGAAGTAAAAGGCAAATATGTTGGGTCACTTTTTCAATGTACTTCTTTTTGTCACTGACTATCTTAAAATTAAAAGCTAAATTTTATAGAGAACTGTGGATGAAGAAAAATATCTTTAAGATTATTTAGACTTTTGAGTCTTGAAGCATTCTCTTTTGTTTTTCTTTATAGAATTTTCTTATAATTCTTATTTGAGTTTTTGTTTTCTTTCGAAGCTAGATCACATGTACAGCAGCAGTATCTTTGCTAAATAATGAAGAAACTGTAATATAAATACATGAAAACTTATGTATAATTCCATTAAAAATTGTACTCTCTTTTTTATGATTTTACAAATTAAATAATAATTTCAAAATCCGAGGACAGATTAAAACTATATAAAACTCAGTTTAAACTAGTTTTAGATGCCGATGATAGATGATTTAATGGTGTAGTCACTTTAAAAATTCTCAAGGTATCAGGGATCGTACCCCTATTTGCAATAGTAGGAACGAGATTTAAAAAACCAATAGACTAGTTGAAAAAAAAAACTAGTTTTAGATTATCTTATTATAGTATTATTTTTTATTTATATAAGGAATAAAAAGTTTCATTCAATTTCGACTTATAAACTTTATTATTGCTATATTAGTCTGGTTAACTATTTATTTGTTGATTTTTATAAAAATTAAAGTGACAAGTACCATTACTAATTCTGGACCGTGGGTTTATGTTGGTAATAATTTAGCATTTTTGAATGGTGGTCCATTATTATGTATGGCTTTTTTGCTACATTCGAATCTTATACATGTATTATGTATGTGTGAATTAAATGAAAAAATTGGCACATGATTTAAGATGATTATAATTTTGCCAAGTGTGTAGATTGTTTGGATATGTAGGGCAGTGACTTGGTTGTAGTTTACGTCCACTTCCCACCAAGCGGTGATCCAACTTTTTATTACTGGTCACATTCACTCGTTAGGACAACTCCAAAACGCTATTTCCTGCCAAATGTATCGTATAAAAAATAGAAAAATTGATAGTGAAGTTTTTTTTAATCTAGTGATTTTTTTTTTTGTTAACGATAGATTATATTGGACCATAACTGGTGTACTAGCCAAATTTTTACAAATGTAGGTGGAAAGATTCAATCTCTAGTTGTACAAATAAACTGCTTTAAGTGGACTTACCGCCGACTACTACGGTAAGAGCCATTTACTTTAATCTAGTGATTATATGCTTGAGTTAATTATTCTAATATATGAAATTATATTCCTATCATATTATATGTAAATAATAAATTTTAAGAATGAGTTGTGGTAGGTAGGTTATATATTTGAATTTGTTGATCTAGTTGACAAAGACAAAATTATAACATTTTGATTTAACAATTAAAAATTTATATAAAACAATTTAATACACAATAAAAAAATATTTGTCATATAAATATATGTTTTAATAATTTTTGCAGCCAAATATGTCAAAATTTTAAGAACAAATTTGGACTTTTGATTATCAATATTTACATTTAATTTTTATTGGTTGTTTAATGATAGTTTGTTTTCACATACTTGTAAATAATAATTGTTGTTATTCAATAAATTTAAAATTTCAAGCGAATTCTTTTTTCATTTAATATATTACTTATTATATTTTTTAAAATAGTGATGAATTTTTTTTACATTAAAATGAATTTAGACTTTTTAATATTATGTTATACATATTTTAATAGGAGAGTTAAGTTGCATGATTACTTTTTTTTTTTTTGTCAACTAGCTTACTAGCTTTTAAATACCCTCCTACTACTTGCAAGTAGGGGGTTCGATCCCTGGTGCCTTGAAGATTTGTAAAGTGATTACACCACTGGGCCACCTGTCCTCGGGCAGTTGCATGATTACTTAAAAAAATCCTTTTTCACAAAATTCTAAAATAATTTTGAATAGTTTGGAAATAAGTTTGGGCTTTGGTGGTGATTTCATGTTTCAAACGCAATCGATGTTATCTATAGATAGATAGTGTTTATGGCCCATAAATTAAAAGCCCTAAAGCCCATTTCAAAACGCAGTCGCAGCATAAGCTTTAGGAAGCTGTGACGATAAATCTTGGTTGGTGGAAAATCGAGGAAGCCCCGTCCGAAGAGCCATGGCGTCTCTTTGCTCTGCGAGGTTACTGCTTCCTTCTACACCGCTCGATATTCCGACGACGAAGGTTTCCGCCTCTACTTCGTCGCGTTTCCATTGTATTTCGTTCGTTAGCTTTTGTTTCCCTCCTCGCAGTCGGAATCCGAGTCTTTCGATGACAAGAAGAGCGAAGAATCAGCTTCGCGTTGTAGCTATGGCTCCCGAGGAAGAAAAGCTCACTCGTCGTAATCCTCTCGATTTTCCAATTGTAAGTTCTCGGATTCTGGTTTTCCGATTTTCCCTTCACACAAAATCTGCAGTTACATTAATAGGTTTTGGTTTCTCCGTTTCTCTTAACGCTTTAATCGGTGCAGTGTTGATTTGAAGTAGCTTTAGGTCGAAAATTTGTTTGAAGAATTTTCCATGTTTCTGTATTTCTTTTATAGCTTAATCCTTGATGGTGTGTGGTCTTTGGTATGAGATAATTTCATAACGAAGTTGACTAATTCAGCTATTACTTTCTGTGGATGATGAATATAAGAAAAATAACTCCTTCGCAGGAATAGATGATGCTTCATGTTGAACCAGTTCTGCTTTGATCATAAGAAAAACGACTCTTTTGTAGCTTTAGATGATGATGCTTCATGTTGAATCAGTTTTACTTTAAACATCATTAGGTCATCAGATTGAATATAACCTATGCTTCTATTTGAAGCAATTTGTATATTGAATCTTCTCTGCATACCATTATTAGGTTTATTGTTTGTCTATGAATCTACATAAGTTGTTGTATGTCTGTAGAAAAGCTCTTTATTTTTCATGACTCTCTTCGAAGTGATTCCATTTTCATAATTAGGTGTTCATAGTTTCTCCACAGATATATGAATAACCAAGAAGGTTCGATGTCCTTTTTGTTGGCATTGTCCTTGACCTGACTAGGATTGTATGTTCTTTTGTTATGTCCTTCACATTTTCATATAGAGAAGTTGTTAATATCGATGTGTATGATGATTTGTTAGGAATGGGAGAGACCTAAACCCGGGAGGAGACCTGACATTTTCCCAAAGTTTAGTCCTATGAAAACACCATTACCACCTCCAATGCCTTATGATCCTCCAGAAGAAGATGAAGAAGAAGAAGAGAAGAAAGAAGAGGAAGAAGAAAACCCAGACCAAGAAGAAGAAGAACAACCTGAGAAGCAGCAATAGATTTTTTTGGTTGGAGAGAAGATAGATGGAAACATCGAGAGATCTAAGAGCTTTTCTGTTTGAGTTATGTAGTTTCAAGGAGAAAAATAAAAATCAAATCTTTCTCACATTTAGTTGCTAAATTTAATCTCACACTCGTGTACTATATTTTTGTGTAATGCTACTTCTGTTTCGGAAGCTAAATCCTTCACACTATCCTTTCAAACCATGTTGTATGCTCAAATTAGTTCGGTTCGGTTTGAGAAATTTGGATTTCTGGTTTGGAAATTTTGTCAAATTGGAGCCAAAAACTCAATCCAATTGGGATTTTAATTTTGAATTTCTATTTTCAATTAATTTCGATAATGTATTTCTATAGCTTATCTTCTGCTAAATTTAGCATAAAATTTCGGTTTTGTGGTTTAGAACCGAACTGAATCAATTGAATTATCCACCTATCGCCAGTAGTTAAAACTGACAATAAAAAAGGATTGGGGCAAATCTTGATATTTTATATAATTTGGGGTGTAGGAAAAATATAAGGTTTTGTGAATACTAGATACGACGTCGTTTCAATTGAATTGTTAGGTTTTACGTTGTAGCTCTCAGCTGAATTTCTTCTTCTTCCACTTTGTCTCCGCGCCACGACCAGAGAAGCTCAACAATGGCGTCGATTTTATCAAAGAAGCAAAAGAAGAAAGGAAACTACACCTTGAAAGAGCTCAAATCTTTAGGTCGTGACCTACTTTCTTCTCGTTCTCATATCAATAACCTTCCCATCCTTCTCTCCTTCATCTCACCTGAATCTCCGTCGAAGTTCGTCGTTGAATCACTCCTATCCCTCCAGTCATTTTTTACACCTCTTCTCTCTCAGCTTCCTTCTACTTCTGCGTATGCTTCTTCAACCAAACGCCCTCGTGACGATGATTCTTCAAAGACAAGATCATCTGAAACTGATGAGAGAGAGATTGTCTTCAAAGCTTGGCTCAGATCAAAATTTGACGAATTCGTGAAGCTTTTACTTGATGTTCTTGCCTCTCAACAGTCAGAAGATGAACTAAGGGTGAATTTTCAATCTTCTCTGTATTCTCTTGTAGTTACATAACATTGTTGTTATGCTTGGTTTGTTAACTAATATTTTAATTGCATTGCTTAATTTAGGATATTGTATTGGGCACATTGATGGAGTTTGTAAAACTTCTTAATGTTGGAAGATTTCACTCTTCAATCTATCACAGATTGCTTCATGCCATTGTAAATTTTCCTCAGACTTATTAAAAATACTCTTTTTCTTTGCTCATTATCATTGCAGTTCTTAAAGCGTTTGCTTTTGTATCTGCAGATTCACTCTGCAGTTGATATTGAGATATTCTTGGATTTACTTACCTCAAAGTACTTTAAGTATATTGATGTCCGGTATGTTTAAAACACTGTCTTTATATGTATTTTCCATGTTCTTTAGTCTGCTTTAGCTTGCATTTATTTTCTCATATGGGATTTGACTGTAAATATCGATTTATGCCAGCTATTTTACCTACATCAGCATGGAAAAGTTTGTGAAAACACTGGAAGTATCAGCAGTGTCTGGTGCGCATATTCTTGCTTTCTTTCTTGACATTCTCTCTTTATATTTCCATCTTGGTACATAACATAATGTACGTTTCTTTGTTGGTGTGGTTTTGGCTATCTTAGCTGATAGAACTGTGATCGAAAATAGTGAGGCTGAGAATGATTCAAAAGAAAGGTTAGTATTAGTAAATATTTGATGTTATACCCTAAGCCGTTTATTTTTCCGTTTTCCATTTGTTATCGCCATGTCAATGATCTGGAAAAAATGTGAATTGTAGCCTAGAACTCTCTGTTCGCAAGATTTATCAAGTTTTATCTCAAATTCCACCTCCTGAGAAACAGGCTGAGAAGTCTCAATACGAGATGTGGAGTAAGTCAGGTGATTATTTTCGAGCCCTTGACTATTTGTTTTCCAATTTGGTTGAAAGGACTCGCACTGTATTTAGATTTACTAATTAGAGTTATTTGGTATTTCCAGATGAAAGTAGCAGTGAGAAACCTAAAAGTAAAAAGAAAAAAACTGAGGAACGAGACAGCAGTGTAATTGCTTACTTTTGCGTCTCCCATTGCAAGCTGTTAAATATACTGAATCTGTGAATAAGTTTCCTTTCTTGCATGTAATTGCTTACTTTTGCGTCTTAATTTGTATTGTTGAAACTCCAGCTCCTTTCTCCGACTACAATCAGCAAGAGGATGAAGTTGAAGTTCACTAAAGCATGGATTTCATTTCTTAGACTGCCTCTTCCTCTTGATGTCTACAAGGAGGTAAGCCAATTTACTTTCACAAACTAACCATTTATCTCGAACATGGAAAGACAAAGACTTACCAATATGCTGTCTTCTGATAACCAGGTTCTTGCTAGTATTCACCAGACAGTCATCCCCAATCTATCTAATCCTACAATGTTATGGTGGGCATATTTACCAAAGCTTCCATCGATCTGTATCTGTCATTGTAATTCAATAAGCGCCTCAATATAATATATGTTTCACCATATTTTACAGTGACTTCTTAACAAAATCATATGACATTGGAGGAGTTATCAGTGTGATGGCTCTGAGCAGTCTCTTCATTCTCATGACCCAACATGGTTTGGAGTATCCAAACTTTTATGAAAAACTGTATGTGTTACTGGTCCCTTCTGTCTTTGTGGCAAAGCACCGAGCAAAATTTCTTCAGGTACTTCAAGGTTTGAGTGACCGATTAATAACTGATTTATATTCTTTTCCTCTATATCTGAAACACTTTTATGCAGCTTCTTGATGCTTGCCTGAAGTCGCCATTACTTCCAGCATATCTGGCAGCTTCATTCACGAAGAAACTAAGCAGATTGTCACTTTCTGTTCCTCCCGCTGGATCTTTGGTCATAACGGCATTGATCCACAACCTTTTGCGGAGACATCCTACAATCAACCATCTTGTACACCAGGTACAACCCATTTCGCTAGTGCTTCAAAATGCACAGAATATACTGTTAGATGGCAAAATGACTTACTTCTATATGTTATCCCTCGTCACTGAACAAAAAAGAATGTTTAACAAGCATGGACTTACAAATGCGCCACTTTTGTTCAGGAAACCACTGAAGACGCCAAAGATGCCAACTCAGAGGCTGATGAACAAAATGAGAGCCAACCAAAGAGAAACAAAAAGCTTGGTATTGACTGTTTTAACAACCAGGAGAGTGATCCCAAGAAATCTGGTGCCTTAAGTAAGTATTTGACATTCTAATCCCAGTCTTTTTTGTTTTTTATTGTACTATTCGCACTGTGTAGCACATTATTACACCCCTATGTAGAAGCATATGATTCATCCAACAGAAAATCTATGATATGTGTGCTTTCCGATTTCCTGGTTTTTACTTTCCTAGCGTTGGCTTTTGGTAGTTTTGATAATAATGTCCGGATTCTCTAGATTTATACATATTGTTTAACCCCAAATCTACTTGTTACAGAAAGTTCACTTTGGGAGATCGACACTTTACGTCACCATTACTGCCCACCAGTTTCAAGGTATATTTACTTATCTGACAATTATATCCCAATTTTTCAAAAAGTTTTTTACATTTGGTCACATCTTTCTCTTGTCTAGGTTTGTTTCGTCTCTAGAAACTGATCTCACCATCAGAGCAAAAACAACTGAACTGAAAGTTGAAGACTTTAGCTCTGGTTCATACGCTACCATATTTGGAGACGAGGTAATGCAGCTCTTTCATATGTCGTCATCTCGTAGTAATTAGAGTTCACTGGACTTTGATCTTGCGTTCATTGATGCAGAACTGATTTCATTAGTTGAACTAACTGGAGAATTTAAAATTTGTAGATTCGAAGAAGGGTAAAGCAAGTTCCTTTAGCGTTCTACAAAGCGGTTCCAACATCTCTGTTTGCGGATTCAGATTTTCCGGGTTGGACATTTACCAGTCCGCAAGAGGAAGGAATATGCTGAATCTTAAAGAATAGCCAACTCATGAATTAAACTGCAGGTTATTCAAAGATACCAAATTTTGTAGTTTTGATCATAAGAAATAGTTTGGTTTGTAATACTGAATCTGTATTAGCGTGTCATTTTCGATTATGAGATGATTTTATGAATATTAGAGGTCCCAACCATGAAAACAATGCACACGGTATCAGAATCTAAAGAATACGTAGTTAACAATAAAAATCAACATTTATGTTTTTAAAAAAGATTAGCAAAATTCTTGGCTTTTAGCTACAAGAGGGTACCTAGGTTTGAATCTAACGTGATCAAGCACTTTAATGCTGGACCATATATGATTTGGTCCGAGACTCTTGACCTCTAGTAGACTTTTTAGAAAGTCTTTGTCAAAAGATTTGTTTCACTCTCAGATTCACTATAATAGACTTCTGAATCTACACAATTCCATTTGTTCATTGTGATCACACCTTTGTTTGGATTCATCATTTCAATATTTTCATAGTGCGTTGGTTGGATCAACACTAATACTAGGAATACACCCAATACAATATTTTCCAACGTTTTCCACGCTCACCATAACTTTCCCTCTGCTTTCTCCTGAAGCTATCTCTTCTCCATGGATTCTGTTTTTAAGCTGTCAAATTTCAAACCCCATTAACAAAATTTTGTTCTTTTCTCAAATCTTTAATAAGACCGAGTGACCCACAAATTGTATTCCTTGTCCTTTCATTTTTTTATCTTTTCTTTTGCTTGTTCCTCATGTCTTCCACTGTACCTTTACAGCCACTAATCAAGCTTTGATTTTTCCAACGTCCCACGAATCTTCCTTTTTTTGTTTTGGGGTTTTGGCATAATCTTTGCGATTAACTCATATCTATGGACTTTTCTGGTATTAGGGGTTTAATCTCTGATACTTTCAGTCACTGGTGAAACTGAAAGATATCATCTTGCCTTCTCTGCGTGTGGGAACTGTTTCAAAGGTCTAAATTTGCTGTAAAATGTCAGGGTCAATGAATTGGGTTCTATTAAGCTTCATAGTGTTTAGTGGTGGTGTGTTACTTTCAGAGGGAGCTTCTAGTTCTAGACCTCCTGTTATTAAAGTTGGTGCAATATTTGGTTTGAACACTATGTACGGTAAAACTGCGAATATCGCCTTGAAAGCTGCTGAGGGTGATGTGAATTCTGATCCTACTTTCCTCGGTGGATCAAAATTGCAGATTATCATTACTGATGCCAAACGCAGTGGATTCCTCAGCATCATGGGAGGTTAAAGAAGAAGAATAATAATCCATCTTTCTTCTTTGTATCAATTTCCTTGATTGCTTTTGGATGGATACTTACTCTGCTTTATCCTT
Source organism: Lepidium sativum (assembly GCA_023374145.1). Classification (NCBI taxonomy): domain Eukaryota; kingdom Viridiplantae; phylum Streptophyta; class Magnoliopsida; order Brassicales; family Brassicaceae; genus Lepidium; species Lepidium sativum. Next base: position 18,638 of record JAKUCM010000557.1, read on the forward strand.
TGTTGTTGCAGCATTGCAGTTCATGGAGACTAATACAGTGGCTATAATTGGTCCACAGACATCAATAATGGCTCATGTGTTGTCACATCTTGCGAATGAGCTTACTGTTCCGATGTTGTCATTCACAGCTCTTGATCCAACCCTCTCTCCACTCCAGTTCCCATTCTTTGTCCAAACAGCACCTAGCGATCTGTTTTTGATGCGTGCCGTTGCAGAGATGATTACATATTATGGTTGGTCAGATGTGGTGGCACTATATAACGATGATGATAACAGCAGAAATGGCGTCACAGCATTAGGGGATGAGCTTGAAGAGAGGCGTTGCAGGCTTTCTTACAAGGCTGTACTTCCATTGGATGTTGTGATCACTAGTCCAGTTGAGGTTATAGAAGAGTTGATTAAGATCCGAGGAATGGAATCTCGGGTAATCGTTGTGAATACTTTTCCGAATACAGGCCAGATGATCTTTAAAGAAGCAGAGAGATTAGGGATGATGGGGAAAGGCTATGTCTGGATAGCTACAACTTGGTTGTCTACTTTGCTGGATTCAGATTTATCTTTTGATCAAAAATCTATCAATGGAGTTCTAACACTTCGTCTTCACACGCCAGATTCAAAAAGGAAAAGGGACTTTGCAGCACGATGGAAGAACAAGTTGAGTACTAATAAGACTATTGGGCTGAATGCCTACGGTTTGTATGCTTATGATACTGTTTGGATGATTGCTCGAGCCCTTAAGACACTTCTTGATGGTGGAGGTAATATTACCTTTTCTAATGAGCCAAAGTTAAGCAGCTTGAAAGGCGAGGCATTGAATCTAACTGCTCTAAGCAGATTTGATGAAGGATCACACCTTCTTGATTATATTATTAATACTAAAATGTATGGTCTGACAGGTCTGATTCAATATCATCCAGACAGATCAATGGTACGACCTTCATACGATATTATCAATGTGGTTGATAAAAGGGTTCGGCAAATAGGTTACTGGTCTAACTATACTGGTTTATCTATGGTACCGCCTGAATCATTTTACAGCAAACCTCCTAACCGTTCTAGCTCAAACCAACATCTGCATTCTGTAACTTGGCCTGGTGGGACTTCAGTTAAGCCTCGTGGATGGATTTTTGGCAACAACGGAAGACAGTTGAGAATTGGTGTTCCTGATAGAGCAAGCTTTAGGGACTTTGTCTCAAGGGTCAATGGAAGTACCAACAAAGTGCAAGGATATTGCATTGATGTACTTGAAGCCGCAGTGAAACTGCTTTCTTATCCAGTTCCTCACGAGTTCATCTTTTTCGGAGATGGTCTCAGGAATCCAAACTACACTGACCTGGTTAACAAGGTCACCACTGGGGTTGACTTTGATGCTGTTGTAGGAGATATAGCGATTGTCACAAAACGAACAAGGATTGTGGATTTCACTCAGCCATACATTGAGTCAGGCCTTGTTGTTGTTGCTCCTGTCACAAGACTTAACGAAAATCCTTGGGCTTTCTTACGCCCTTTTACTCTTCCTATGTGGGCAGTAACAACAGCTTTTTTCGTTGTTGTTGGAGCTGCAATATGGATTCTTGAACACCGAATAAACGAAGACTTTCGTGGTCCACCAAGGAGACAAATCATTACCATTCTCTGGTTCGTACACAAGAGTCCTCTTACTTTCTGAATACTCTAAAGATCACCTTAGCTAATGCAAGCTTTAATCTTTGTTTACAATGCAGGTTCAGCTTCTCTACGATGTTTTTCTCCCACAGTAAGTCTCAGAAACCACTCAAGCTAGTTATTACAATTCCTGTGTGAAGTTCTTAACATCTATATGACATCAAAATCTCAGGAGAGACTACAGTCAGTACGCTAGGTCGTATGGTGCTGCTCGTCTGGCTTTTTGTGGTTCTAATCATTACATCTAGCTACACAGCAAGTCTCACATCAATACTTACGGTACAACAGCTTAATTCACCTATAAAAGGAGTAGATACACTCATTAGCAGCAATGGTCGTATTGGCTTCCAGGTTGGTTCTTTTGCTGAAAACTATATGACTGATGAGCTTAACATCGCGGGATCCAGACTTGTGCCTCTCGCCTCTCCTGAAGAATACGCTAATGCACTTCAAAATGGCACTGTTGCTGCAATTGTTGATGAACGTCCTTATGTTGATCTCTTCCTCTCAGAGTATTATAAATTTGCCATTAGAGGCCAAGAATTCACCAGAGGCGGTTGGGGTTTTGTGAGTCATCATCTTCTAAATTCATTCTCTCTTTACTGGGATGTTTGAACATCGTCTGATCATATTTTTGCATTTTCAGGCGTTTCCGAGAGACTCTCCTTTAGCGGTTGACATGTCAACCGCCATTCTTGGTCTATCTGAAAGTGGCGAGCTTCAGAAGATCCATGACAGATGGCTTTCTAAATCTAACTGCAGCAGCTCGCAAGGGTCTGACTCAGGTGATCCAGAACAGCTCAACGTGCATAGCTTCTGGGGCATGTTCCTTGTGTGTGGGATTGTTTGTCTTGTTGCTATCTTTATCCACTTCTTCAAGATAGTCCGCGACTTCTGCAAATACATACCAGAAGAAGAACAAGCTACACCTACACCGAAATCTTCACGTTTAACAAAACTGCAAACTTTTCTAGCATTTGTTGATGAGAAGGACGAAGAATCAAAGCGAAGGTTAAAGCGCAAAAGGCACAACGATCTTTCAATGAATACGAATAGTATGATCTCAAGGAGTGAATCTAGAAGATCTATATGAAGAAACAGAAGCTGTGCTCTTGTAACTTTGTTCATATGTACAATATAACACACACTTCATTTGTAACCAAAATGAAATTTTGTTTATATACGTTTACAATCATCTAAGATGAAGCCAAAAACATTACCTGTAAGAGCCAAAGGGTACAAGCTTTCCGGTCTGGTCCAGTTCGGTTTGTGGTTAAACCGTTGATTTCACTGGTCAGGATCAAATCTGAATCTGACCTCAGTCACTCCACTCTCTAAAAGCAATACATTAGGTTAGGTAGTCTTTGTTTCCAATCTCCTTCCAAACCCATTTCCTATTTTCAATCTGAATTCAATGGTTGAAGCATTTTGGAAAGTTGGACATTTGAGATCTGTTGCATCTGTGAGGAAGCTTGATAAGATTAGTGCTAGACTTGTCAACAGTGTCTCCTTTCCTGCTGTATTTGAAACAAATCTGTTTTACTGTATTGTAATTTCTAGATGATAATAAAGTTTCCTACTTGAAGGTAGAGTAGAAATTAGAGTGATGGTTGTTCTACTTGAGAACTTGTTCAAGTTTTTAGGAACTTTACACTTCTTCTTCAACACTTATTCTCCTTCACCATAACCTTTTCCTTCTCCTTCTCCTCGCTGATCTTGCCGGCTCACAATAGTAATTCATATGCCCTTTATCTGAAAACTCATTGTTCCACACAATCTCACGAAATTTCTTGGTAGATAATCCAGAAAAACCTTGTGTAACCGAAAAATTTAGATAAAGATCGGAGACATGAGTACTGAACATTGGCAACGAAGGCTCAAACACATGAAATATATCAGAGAATAGCGCCGGAGACATCCAACTACACTCTGTCGCAAAGTTATATGTCAAATGGATGCTGAAATCGTGGGAACATAGTCTTTTATTTACTCAGAACCTTTATGGCTGCTTGTAGTTGTATGTGTAACGTGTATATATTTATGTTTTAAAAATAAAATTTCAAACTTTTTTTTTGTCAACTACATATTATATTGGCCACAACTGGCCGGCCCCAATAATCCTATATAATGTAGGCACTCGATCCTAAGTTATACAAATGCTCTGCCTTAAATGGAACTTACCACAAAAGAACGAGAGGATGAAAGTGGGTACATTTTTTTTTTTACCGGGAAAACGTGGACACATTTTTTAACTACTTATTTATATGTACCTAAAACAAATTTCAAAAATAATTTGATAAGGAGAATAATAATCAGACAAAACTATCCTAAAATAAATCATAATTTGTCTTCTTTTTCATAATGGCAATACATGTAATAAACTACAAATTTCATAAAAGGATTTCCATTTTAATAAGATTAGATGATTTTTCATTCACGTGTTATACATGAAATATAACTTTTGAATATATTTTGTGTAAACAATGCAAAATAGTTATATATATATTGACTTATGATATTTATTTATATTTTTAACATATGATTTGATTTGTATTTGAAAATGTATTAATTTTATCTGTATTTAATCTATTAAAAATAAAATTGTAATTTGCTATATAATAATAATAGATGATAGTCTGTGTTATGCAATATACATATTTTTTTAACTCGCGTAAATTTAGATAATTATGTACATATATAATATATTTTACTTTATTGAGATATGTTTTTTTATTTAAATTTCATATATTGTGAGATATTATTTTCGACAATGTTATTTTGTCGATTTAATTGACAATATATATTTTAGTTAGAAAGAAAATGATATAGTAACAAATAAGTTTACAGGGTGTATAGGCAATCTACAAATCTTAATTTTACCAAATTATCTTTTTTGTAATATTATTCTAGTTGTGGTTTTATTATATAGGAGATGTGGCATATGCTCCAAGTTAGAGCCCAATAAACAGAGGGAAGTAGTTAGTGCCTCTAACTTTAACTTTCAATTATGTCTTGAAACAAGGTGTTTATGTGGAACTGCCTTTCTTGGTTGAGACAAAACATCAATGAACTCCAGATAGATGAATCAGGGACAATATTTTTCTCCACCATTCGTGAGAAAGTCAACCAAGCCTTCGGAAAATCACCCTTCACACACAATTCTTCGAGCAACGGATTGTAACTTTCTCCATTAGGCACGCAACCTCTCTCAGCCATATCTTCCACAAACTTGATGCCACTCGTGACTCTATCTTGCTTACAGAACCCGATAATCACAGCATTGAATGTTTGTGAATTAGGCAAATAGCCTCTGGTCACCATGTCGTTTATAAGCTCAAGTGTTTCTTCCATGTTGCCTTCATGGCTGTATCTATGTATCAAACAATGGGATACTATAACATTGCAAACTCCTCCTTCTCTGATCATCTGATCATACACCATCTTTACATCATCCAAACTACCTTTCTCGCATAAGCTTATCAACTTGAAGCTCCTATCAACAGCCCTTGGAAACAGTTTCTCCATCGTTAGCATGAATTCCAGAGCTTCCTCCCAACGGTTTTCCTTGTAAAAACCATAGATGAGACTATTGTAAGTATCAATTGTGGCCCCATGAATGTTTTCGCTGGCCTGCATCAGTTCTAATATCCTTAAACCATCGTCTGTCCTCCCTCTTACTGATAGCCCTTTAATTAACGTGTTAAATGTAGCAAAGTTCCATCTAACCGCATCTGTTTGCATATCGTTGAAAGTGTCCAGAGCTGAATCCAACATTCCAGCCTCACAATACCCAGCAATTAACAAATTGTATGTTTCAACACTAGCCAAGTATCCCTTTCTCTCCATCTCTTTAAAGAATCTTTGAGCAACGCTAATTTTCCCTAGCGCACAATACCCCTTAACCAAAGTGTTACAAGCTACAACGTCGACTTTACCTCCTTTGCTTTCCACTCTCTCTAAAACCTCGAGTGCCTCAGACACACGACCTTCATTGCAGAGAACTTCCATCACTTTAGTTACTGTGACTACATCCGGAACATGACCCAAGCTGAAGCATTTCTCCAGCAAAACCATTGACTGAATCAACTTCTGCTCGTTGCAGTAAGCAGATATCAAGATGTTGAAAGTTACATCATTTGGTTCCTTCATTTCACTCATCAAACTCCTGGCTCTCCCAACTTTTCCATTCTTACAAAGAGCATGAAGCAAAGTGTTGTATATCACAGTGTTCGGAGTCACACCGCGAGTCTTCATGATCTGAAGGAGCTTAAAACCATCACCAATTCTATTCGTCAAGCAAAGCCCTTTCATCAAAATCCCGTATGTGTACTCATCACCCTTGATCCCACTAGCCATCATCTTCCTTCTAAAAAACTCTCTAGCTATGTCAATGTCTTCCTTAACCAAAACATCCAGAATCGAATTGAAAACTTTCACAGATGGTTTGATCCCAAATTTTGAAACTAGATCAACTACATTAATTACCCGTTTGGTCAACCGAGCGCGCCCAAATCCTCGGATGATAGTTACGAAGATAGCATCATCCGGAGGCAAACCAATCGATTCAGGCATTTCATCGAGCAGCTGGTAGACAGAATCAAAACGGCGAAAAACACAAAGTTTATGAAGCAGAGCACGATAAGTAGAACGAGAGTGGATAAACCCAGGGAAGGTCGAAGCCCACTGAAAAGTCTCCAAAGCTCCTGAAGCTGATCTCTGATCTAAAATGAGACGGACAATATGATCATCGCTTGGCACAGAAAGCGAAGAAGACGTTAATGAAGACGATAGAGAAGATGAGCAAAAACAACGCAGTTCAAGCCAGAATCTTGCCAATGGCACATATCGAGAAGAACTCAAAAGCTTCGAGATTTTCAGCATCAGCGACACAAAATTGGGACACAACTTGATGAATTCTTCGATAAAGAAGAAAGTTGAGTTCTGATTTGTCCGAATTGCAATAAATATTCGAAATTTAAGAAAATTTCGAAATACAAATCTAATATCGTTATATATACATAGATAATACAATACATGTTGCAGTTTACATATACATAGCAGTTAATTAGTACAGTATAGTAACCAGAAGTATAAAGATTATATAATAACTCATAAACAATGAACGAGAAGCTAAACAATCTTTTAGATGACATTACATTTGAAGTACTTTCTGAATAGTTCTTCTTCTCTGCAGTGCAGAGAGATGACTCTATACACTTCAATCAACAATTTTGGGAACCGAACAGCAAAGTACTCGTCAAATCCTTCTGGTACCGGTCCGACAAGTTCCTAAGACATCAAAAGTATCAAAAAACCAACCAGTTTAAGCTCGAGTGTGTAATGAAGTTTGAGGATTTTGATAATAAGATGAACCTGAATTTCTAGTGGAAGTTCTCGGTAATGATTCAGCTTGTTCCTGATGACTCGTAACAAGTCTCGAATGCTGTTGTATTTGTAACGCCTGTACCGACCAATGTTTGTGATGAAATCATGTTCTAGCATTTCATCCCATTTACCTCCTATAGCCGTTGGAGCTGTATTCTCCATTGCTTTTAAGATTTCAGAATCAGCTTCTCTATTTTCAAGCTCAACTCGGTCACTAGCATCTCGAAGGAATGACAGTCTCATTTCTGAATTCCAAAACAGAGGATGGAGCAGCACTTCGGCTGCACTAGGACTGCAAATTGCAAGCGGCACGACACGTTAAAGGTTGAGCTTTGTCGAGTGGAATCCAAATCATCAAAGAAGATAAGAACATTACCGTAAATCAGGGTTTGTATTTAGCAAACGAGAGATGAGGTCTGAAGCTTCAGGAACGTGCTCTATTAGGAAGAGATCGACTTTGTTCTTTACAATATTGACATCACGTTCAAAATCATTTCCAAATGGATGCTTACAACCAGTTATGCAGTAAAAGAGGACACAACCTAAACTGAACATGTCCACTGCACGAGTTTGACGACCTTGGAGAAGCTGCTCTGGTGCTTGCCAACCCGAACTACCACAACCTGCAATTTTAAAAGGAGATAAATCTAAGAAGAAAAACTTTTTTCATATGCATAATCACAAATTCAACCAATGATCATTCAACGTGTTCAGATTGCCATGCATTTTCCTGAGCAATATAGGCCACTATATAATTCTGCTACTAAGTTAAATTTGTTTTGCAAGATCAATCAAGTCTAACAATTGAAAGAATTACAAATATGAGATCAAACAACGACACTAAAAAGGAAATAACCTGTGGCAAGGTGACCCAATGATGACATATCCTTAGGCAGACGCTTGCTAATGCCCATATCCGAAAGCTTTGCACTCAAAGTCATTCCTTTGGTTATTAACACATTTTGTGGCTTCAAATCTCTATGAACTATTCCCAATTCGTGCAGGTGGACAAGCCCAGAAACTATATCCCTGCATCACAGCACAAAAATGAAATTAGCAAGCAAGGTTTAAACTAATTTGGCTTTTATAATACTGCATAGCCTAGACTTATCAATACCATCTACTTGCTAAAATGAAACATCTCTGAATCCAAAAAGTTATCATGACATATGTAAAAAGTTAGAAGTTTAAACTTACCTCATTAGTTTTAGCATGAGAGATGATGGGTGGCCCCCATCTTTCCAAAAATTGTTTTCTTTGATAATTCCCTCTAGAGGATCCAGTTGGATCTTATGTGAAGCTATTGCTTCATTAGATTCGCTGTTTCCCAAAGTTTCTGTTGTAGAGAGCTCTAAATAGGATTTGATTAGATCATCCAAACTGCATATGCAACGCTCTAGAGAGAGGTAAACAAAATCCTGGTCATACTCTACACCATACCACCGAATGATGTTTGAGTGTTGGTCAGATGCAATGAGGTTCTGAATCTCCTTAAATGCAACCTCATGATGAGATCGAACAAGGCGTTTTACAGCTACAGGCCGGCCTTCATAAACACCCTCAAACACCACAGTGCCGTTACTTCCCTTTGCAATTTCTTTACTTGACACAAACAACTTACCGATCTTTCGCCCATCAGTTGCACCACTTAGAATTTTATTGAAGCCTAGTAACATTTGACCTCCTTCAACCAGCTCGAACTGATCCTGTCTATGAGGAACAACCTGCCTATCTCTCTGCTCATTTGACATACCATCTTTCCCCGATTTACGGTTCTTTTTCTTTTTGGAAGGTCCAGATTTTGAATTAGAATTACTGCTCTTTGACGAAAACTTGTTTATGAAAACAGATACAATAACACCCAGAAGAACTAAAGGGACCATTAACTTTACTGGCGACCATTTGAAAACTTTTCCAAACACATCTGCATACTTTTTCCCATGATATTCCCGTAATTTCCTCGATTCTCTGAGTTTTGTTGAAGGCAGGGAGATGCTATTTTCACTGTCCGGATTATGTTGGGAGGGTAGCATTTTTGCTTGCATTGCCTGATCACAAGGCACCCAAATAATAATCTCTGGGGAAGTGATGTCAATTTGTGACCCACATTGCAATGGCATATAAATTCCAGTCTGAATTTTAGGACCAAGCTCATTGCCTGAATTGAAAACTGGATCACAGAGTAAAGCAGCTCTGAAGTGAGAAAATGTCACATTCCAGACAAGCTTTCCAGTGGTTCCATCAAAATGCTCTAGTTTGGAATCTGTTCGCTTGATAAGAAGTGGTAGCTTCAGAAAATCTTCACTACTAGTGGGCTTCACTATAGCATTAGTAATTTTCGTATCGCCAGAAGAATGGGTGGATTTGTAAACATGGATTAGCCTCCCGGTTAGGCCATCAACCAGATAAGCAGTAGTTGTTTCTGACCCAAGAGTCACACCATCATCAGTCACAAGCGGCTTCTTCTTAAAAAAATCCTCAACTTTCTGCAAATTTAACGAGAAAATGTAGCAGATCATGATCAATGCGTAAAATGAAAAACTATTAAAGTGCTTTTCTTTTGTTATTCATACCCATATATCATAGCCATCCACAACCATAGGGGCCTCTGAGTTGTTCTTATATCCTAATACGAAAGCACTTGTTATCTCAGTAGTGTTTTCGGTGTTGTTCACAGCTCTTAGAGGATCCAAGTATGACGAATAAATGGGTAATCCTGATGAAAAAGACCAAACTGTTTTCCCTGTTTGCTGCCTTAAGGATACTTTCCCAACATGATCAACAACAAGCTCCGTATTCGGCTCTGTAATTTCACTGCTTAGAAGACAGATAGCATCACAACCAGTAACCACAGTAATTCAACACATCACAAACCAAATATACCCACCAAAATTGTAACCAAACTTAATCACACTACTTTGTCCATGATACTATTAAACCTTTAAAATTTTTTTTCTTTCCAGAACTCAAATTCAAAGCCTTTTAAACAAAGAGGAAGGAAAAGTGAAGAGAAACTCACGAATAGTGCAAAAGCGATCTGCCCGCGGGACGGAATCCCGATAGTGCGATCTGATTCGTCTCCTCGCCGGAAGTTTCGCCGAAAGGAGATAGTAACAGTAGTAAGAAGCATATATGGAGGAAGAAACAACATATCGGTGACATCGAACAGAGATAGAGCTGTGAAAACAAAAGAGGACGATTCGGTAATCGAATTTAAGAATCAGAAGACAGAGATAAGCTATGGATTTTCAGAATCTTACCTGAAGATGAAGTCAACGATGGAGATAAATATGCGAAGCTTTTGTGTAAGACTGCAGTTTTAGAATCTCCGTGTGTTCGCCGACGAGGTTTCTCTCCTCCCTTGCCCCAACGCGTTTTAACTTTTGAATCTTCTTAAATTTAATTATCCGCATCTAACTAATCGCATGACAAAAAAATAATTTATTATTCATTTTAGAAAGAATCTACCAAAGAAGAAAAAAACATCTCACTTAACATTAAAGTCAAAAATATTTGTAAACAGTTTCATTATTGAGCCAGAAGTGATCACTTACTTTTGTGATGTATGTATACACAAAAATAAACTTTATAAACATTGGTATTTCGAGTGATAATTTTAATTTGACTAATAAAATTAGCTCTATTTTTTGTTGTAATTGATCTTATTTGTTGTACTTACTAAGTTTAATAAACAAAGATCTTCAACGACACAAAAAAAAATAGACATCATTTGGAGAATAATTGAAAATTTTTAAATTTGCTTTTTTATAGACTAGTTTTAGACATTAAATTTGATTTTTGGGTTCTCAATTCTTTATTCTTTAATTTAGAAATTAATTGTGAATATTTTTTTTTTCGACTACGGTATATAATTTTAGATACCATTCAGTTATTTAGCTGATTCGATTTCAGTTCCGATTTGGATACTCTTATCTATTAAAAGTCAAAATCTTTTTTTAAAAACCATGAATTAATTATAATAAATTAAATATTTTAGTTTTCTTAGTAATTTCCATTCAAATAGACCAACAAATTTAAATTTATAGTTATAATTTTGGATTTATTTATATTTTTAATTTTTATAAATAGTTATTTGAATTGTATTTTAATTATTTTGAGTAACTATCTGGTTTTTGGTTCGATTTAAATTTATTTTTTTGAGTATTAGAATTTAGGAACCGTTTAGTGATTGAGCTTACTCTGATTCAATCTGATTCTTTTTACTTTGGATCAGTTCGATTTTTTGATTTCCGTTTATGGCGACGGCTAATTATGCAATAGAATTATTGGCCAAGCAAAAAAAAAAAAAAATCTCTTCCGGAAAAATGGGCCTTAGGCCTTGACGAACAAAATTGAATAGTTTGTGATGTTGATGGGGCCAAGATTAGATCAAGCCCATAAACCCAAAAAATTAGAAAACCCGGTTCAAATTGAAACCCTCAATTTCAACGGTTTAATCGAAATGAACCGGTTAGGATAATATTCCAAACCAATTTAAACCGTCATCGCTCGTTTACGAGGAATTGAAAATTTGGCTTAGGTTTAAAAGGCTTTACAAAGTTTTCCGTCTCCCTGTTAACGACTGAAACCTTCAGGCGAAAATTTCCGGCGACATTGAAGATGTTGCAGAGCAAGGTTTTCAATAAGAAAACCAGAGGAGGTAGAATCCAAAAGGTCTGTGTTCAAAATCTTTGCTATTTTCTCTTCTCTATATGCTTCTTCCTTCTTTCTTTTGATTTTTCTAATAGTTTGGTTTGTTATTGTAACTTTTCTACAGCAAGTAAGAGAAGTTTATCTACGAGATGATATATACTGTGGAGCTTTTTCGTGCAAGTCCTGTGATACTTCAGCTGCTCGTTTGTCTTCACCAAATATTATTGTTGTTGATACTAATGTCGTTCTTCACCAGGTAATTTTATTCGATTCAATACAGAAGAAATCTGAGTTTTAGACTTTTATTGTTTTGTGGATGTTATTAATGTACTGAGTTTCGTTTGGCAGATCGATTTGTTGGAAAGTCAGGCTATAGACAATGTTGTTGTTTTGTCTGTGGTGCTGGACGAGGTTAAGAACAGGAACAGATCCGTTTACAACAGAATCAGAGCTCTATGCAGCAATCCTGCGAGACAATTCTATGTTTTTTCCAATCATGTCCACAAGTAAGAGGATCTTCGAGCTTTGAGCTTTTAGATTCTTTATGTTTTAAGTAGACAAGTGGTTTTAGATAAAGAATGTGAAATTCAACGATTAGGGATATGTTGTTCAGTTTTATTGATTAAATGCTCTCATTATGATCACTGGCACTTTTTGAGCTGTAATCTAGTTTCTTTCTGTGTTCTTGTTGTTCTTTTCTCCTTTCTACTAAACTCTCCACAGGGATACTTATGTGCAGGCAATGGAAAAAGAGAGTGCCAATGACCACAACGACAGAGGTTTTATTTACTTTATAATCACCTTCTTCATTTGCTAACATTTACATGATGATGTATCAATTCGTGGAAAATAGTGAACAATCTGTTAGTAAACGTCATATTATCTGGAATTTTCAGCTATTCGTGTCGCTGCGCAATGGTACCAAAAGCATCTTGGGGGTACTTCTCAGGTGCTGCTTGTAACTAATGACAGGGAAAATAAGCGGAAGGCCATTGAAGAGGGAATATCTGCAGAGACAAGTATGTAATGATTGTTTATTTTTATTTTCGTAGAAGCTGTCTTGCTCTCCAGAATTCCAGATATGAACTTTCCAATTTACATGACCATTTTTTATTTTTGTTCAATGACATAGAGCTTATTAATAAATGTTTCTGTATCAGTTGAGGCTTATGTAAAATCAATTGGACAACCTGACTTGCTGGATCTGCTTGTCCAACCAACCACTGAAGACGTAACAATGGAAGATGCTGATGATTCTAGACCTTCAAAAAGGAAACAGATTTACCTAGAGGTAATGAAGATAATCATACTCGTTTTTTCTGTCACAAATTTGGATAGCTAGATACCGCCATCTAACAGTTTTTTTCTCCAAATGTGCTCTTTTTCCTGTCTGCAGCATAAGCCAATGTCTGAGATTACTGCTGGCTTACACCGTGGAATATATCATCAAGGAAAGCTCCGTGTCAATCGTTTTAATCCTTTCGAAGCTTATGTTGGAAGCGAGAGCATTGGCGAAGAAATCATTATTTATGGGCGCAGCAATATGAACAGGGCTTTTGATGGTGATATTGTTGCGGTAGAACTTTTACCTCGCGATCAATGGCAAGAGGAGAAGGCATTATCTGTAGCTGAAGAAGGTTTCTTTTAATATTTATATGTATTTTGAATAGTTATCTGCCTGCATAAAGTTGTGCATTTCACAAATCAAATTTAAATGCAGATGATGAAGAGGACGATACTGTTCATTTGGCTCCCAACAGTGCTGATGATGCTCCTAGAACCTCAAGTTTATCCCAAGAAAGTTCTGGGGATAAGAATGCTCGTCCATCAGGACGCGTAATTGGTGTTATCCGTAGAAATTGGCACTCGTAAGTTCATTAATTGATTAACCCTATTTTCTTGCCGTTTTTCTTAACACATTGATGCATTATATGAGATCACTTTAATAGACATACTGATATATTGTCCTTAGAGGTGCCTGTATCTGGTGGCTACATATGAGTTGGAAATTATCTTTGGTCCTCTTGGTTCAGTGTCTTTGTACAATAATGCTTTGCTTTTCCTCAATTTTGTCTTCCCTTGAGAGTCTGTTTCAAGCCATGATTTCTGGATGGAAATTCCTAATTTGCCTGATATCGTGCAGCTATTGTGGATCTCTTGAACCAATGCCACTACCCGCTGGTAGTGGCGGGACGGTGCAGGCTTTATTTGTATCTAAAGATCGCAGAATTCCCAAGATTCGCATCAATACTCGACAGTTGCAAAACCTTTTGGATATGAGAATAATAGTGGCAGTTGATTCCTGGGACTGTCAATCTCGTTATCCTTCTGGTCATTACGTACGACCAATCGGCAAAATAGGTGACAGGGAAACTGAAACAGTGGTAGGGGCATTATATTAAATTACTGAGTTCCGTTTTAGTTCAGTAGGAGGTGGGAGGGCGAGAGTTGGACAAGTTGGTTTCCTTGGTTGAAAAAAGTAATATAGATAGATAGATATTTGGAATAACATCAATGCTCTTGCTTGTGGATGCTGCAGGTTGTATTAATAGAGAATGATGTTGACTACTCGCCATTCTCTTCTCAAGTTCTGGCATGCTTGCCACCCTTACCCTGGTCTGTATCTTCGGATGACGTTTCGAATCCTGTTAGGCAAGACTTACGACATTTGCTTGTCTTTAGTGTGGATCCTCCGGGTATGTACCTAAAGCCTTACCTGTTTGATAGTATATATGATTTTTGCTCATTTAAATGTCTTCCAGAGTCTGCAGTTAGTTGTGTACAAGCACATTACCTTCTTTGTGGTGCAAACAGGTTGCAAGGATATTGATGATGCATTGCACTGTACATCGCTTCCAAATGGGAACTTTGAACTTGGAGTCCGTATCCTAGAGTACACAGAATCCCATTTATATATGACTGAGCTTGTAAATTTTAAGACATTGCTAGAGTCAGTGAATTAGGAATCAGTATGTGGTGTCTATTCAACCAAAGTATTGATATGGTTTCTTTTATCGTTCTGCTTCATCGTTCATTTATATCATAATTATCTTGTGCTAGAAATGTGATTTGTTAATGCCTTTTAGTAATCAGTCTCTCTCAGAATTGTTTGCTGGTTCCATTTTATGTTCTTCATATCTCAAGAGTGAATTTATGGTATTTATCCTTGACAATGTTTGATTAGACATTGCTGATGTAACAAATTTTGTTCACCCTGGTACTCCTTTGGATGACGAGGCATCGAAAAGAGGCACATCTGTCTATCTTGTTGAGCGCCGTATTGACATGCTTCCCAAGCCTTTAACTGAAGGTAATATCTTCTTACAGAAGCCATTCTCTTTGTGTTGGAATTCCAATGCACTCATGAAACATGATTTTTCTTGCAGATATATGCTCGCTTAGAGCTGATGTGGAAAGGCTTGCATTTTCAGTTATTTGGGTATGCTTTATCTTTTATTTTCACTGCAAGGTCCAAAAAGTTTATGCTCAAATGTTTTAGCAAAGGGTTAGCTTAAGAATTCATATAATAGGAAATGAACCCTGAAGCTGAGATTATATCAACGAGATTTACAAAGAGCGTAATCAAGTCTTCTGCAGCATTGTCCTACGTTGAAGCTCAGGCTCGGATGGATGACAGGTACATTCTATTTTTTTTTTTACCTTGGTTCGAACAATAAAATTATTTCATCTCATGCTCTGGTGATTTGACAGTGGAAAAAGTCGTAACAAGAACTGTTAAAAAACGTATTGCACTTTTTTGTTCGAAAAATAACCTTTTGAATAATGTATTGATAAATCTTATTTTCTATTATTTTGAATTGTCAAAATTCTGTTAGATTCCCTCTTCACATTATTTCCAAGATTGACATGTGTAATTATTTGTTTGCAGTCGATTGACAGACCCCGTTACTACAGATCTAAGGAACATGAATACTTTGGCAAAGGTTTAAGATATCTCCTTCACTTATTGTCTTATGTTCCTGAAATCATAGATAGGATGGAATAGTTTTACTTATTTTTTTCTTTTGATTCCCATAGATAATGAGGCAAAGGCGTATCGATAGGGGAGCCTTAACTCTTGCTTCTGCTGAAGTCAAATTTCAGATTGATACTGAGACTCATGATCCTCTCGACATTGGTATGTTTGCTGAGCAAAATTTTCTTCTTCTTGATGAATACAAAAAGATATTTTCTTAAGTCTTTATATCACCCAAATACCCATGAAGTACAACCAACTCTATCGGTTTGAAAGGTGTATTCAATTTATTCCTCTTATTATTATCGTCACCATGACTCTGTTTTGAAAAGGCATGTATCAGATTCGTGAAGCAAACCAAATGGTTGAGGAATTCATGCTTGCTGCAAATGTTTCAGTTGCTGGAAAAATCCTTGAACTATTTCCTTCCTGCTCACTGTTAAGGTAAAGTTTGCGATAGTTCTTGGAAATTTAATGGATTTCTCTTACATCAGTGGTCTGCTTCTCAAAGATGGCAATCAGTCTGTACTGTTTGAAGTGTTTCTTTGTGTAAAACTGATTAACTTTTTTTTCCAAGATGTGAACCAGATTAGTTTCCAATTGGTAGCCACAGATGCTTATAATGCTCTATACTGGTCACACGAGTATATAATATTTTGTTCCCGTAATTGGTCTTAAGTGGTTAGATTAGATAATGTTGTGAATTTACTATAGGATCCCAAGTAGCTTTTGAGGACGTGTTCATGTTCTTACGGCCCTTTGTTGTTTCTCCATTCACTTTTAATATCAATAGTAGCTACTCATATGTCTGATATTTCCATGTAGGCGTCATCCTACTCCAACAAGAGAAATGCTTGAACCGCTGTTGCGTACTGCTGCTGCCATTGGGCTTACCTTAGATGTATCTTCATCTAAAGCTTTGGCTGATTCACTAGACCGAGCTGTAGTGAGTTTTCTTTTCTGCACTGTCTCATTTCGCAGCCACCGTTTGTTATTTTGAGTACCTGGTCAACTCCATTGGTACTGTCACTTTTTAGTGGTTGTTGAATGCTATTGTTCTTTGAACTAAGTAACTTGCTATCTTGTTTCAAATTTGAATTCTTTCTCTTCACTCGATCTAAACTAAATCATTATTCTTCAGGGAGAGGATCCGTATTTTAATAAGCTGATCAGGATATTGGCAACTAGGTGCATGACACAGGTAATGCGTCCTTGATGAATGAGTTGTTAAATTGCTGGTGATTTTCACAGGATATCGTCATATGTAACATCGTAGATATATTATTATCCAGGCTGTGTACTTCTGTAGTGGGGATCTCACTCCTCCAGAATATCATCATTATGGGCTTGCAGCACCCCTGTATACTCATTTTACATCCCCAATCCGTAGATATGCCGGTAAGTTAAAATTGCTCCCTCTTTCCTTTGTTTCTCCTATTAGATGCTATAACCTTAGTTCTTTCCATGGTTCCAGATGTTTTTGTGCACAGGCTACTTGCTGCGTCCCTAGGTATATACAAGCTTCCAACAGTGTTCCAAGATAGACCTCAACTAACTAGTGTTGCTGATAGTAAGAGTTCTCTTCCAGTTTGTGAATTATTCAAGGATTAATTATTTTCCAGGATTTTAAGTGTTTCCAGACAAAATATGGACATATGAGACCTTTTTCTCTTCCTTGTTTGGGTTGGAACTTAAGGTCTTGTTGTCTCATACTAGCTCTGCGATTAAGATAATTTGTTTAGTAAATTCCATTGTTCATGATTCTTCCTTAAGGATTACTGATGATGATTTTCATTTTACCGGAGTCTTAATTATTCTAATTCATTTACTTGTTTCAGATCTGAACTATCGGCATAGGAATGCCCAGATGGCAAGTCGAGCTTCAGTAGAGCTGCACACTCTCATTTACTTCCGAAACCGGTATATATCGTATATGTTTCTTGACTCTTACTTGATTCTGAAGGCATGTACTGGAAAAGACTAAGAGAAATTGTGTTTTATGTTGCAGACCCACAGATGCAGAGGCTAGAGTTGTGAAGATAAGATCCAATGGTTTTATAGTATTCGTCCCAAAGTACGATCTCTATCTTTTTTCTTATTACACTTTCATGATAAAAATCATCGGCATTTTAGCTAGTGTAGCCAACTCTTCTTATTTCCTCCCTAGCCACCAGGACTTAGCAATTCTTTCTTTTTTTTTGTTACTATTAGCAAATCCTGTATTCTTAAACTGGAAATCATTATGTATTCATGCAGGTATGGAATAGAAGGCCCTGTTTATGTAACAGCAAAGGGTGAGAAAGGAGCTGGTGAATGGTATGTAGATGAAGAGAAGCAGAAGATTGTTAAGATGGATGGAAGTTTATCTTACAGTGTCTTACAAACAGTGAGGATCCACATGGAGGTAGTAGAGCCTCAGCCTAACCGACCGAAACTCGAACTCACACTCTTGTAAAACTCTTCAACCTTTAAGTTTCGCTTTCACTTGTGTAGTACGGTCTGATGTCAAGAGTTCAGTTGATTTTTGCATTTGTTTTTAATGCCTATTTGTTTTCCTCTTGGTGTTAATTATCGAAGTCAAAGACATTGTATCATCATTTTATTATTAATCGATGGATGCAAGTTTTGGGCAGTGCATCACCTTTTATCCTCTTTGTCTTGATGTCATATGCTTTTCAATTAACTTAGATGTAATTCATGATGCAATATATGCGCTTACAAATGGGGAGATGGGGAAAAATGAATGCTTGTAGAAAGATATGAATACGACCCGGAAAATCTATTTGATAGACAAAAAGAATGGAAAGATCCCTCGACAGAGCTTTGGCATCCGTTGTCCTCATGGTCTCTGCAGTAGCAGAGAGATAGAATCTTGTTGTGCTCACACAGAATTGCAGGCTCTCTAGACTAACAAGTGAAGGAAGATGGTGGACCAAACGGTGAGGGCCAGTATTGCGATCAAGTATGTCCAAAGCATGAGCACTGAGCACTCGTCTTGTGCAACGTTGTACAGCTGTGTCATGGTACCTGTAGTTGTCAATTGTGTTTCCTTGTTAATATTCCTCTTTTAGTTTTGCTAAATTGAAAACTTAGCTCATGATTATGACTAACCGATATTCATGGCAGGGGGCAGGGTGAACTGAAGCATCAAAACATACTGAAACAAAGGATCCACTGGAAGAAAACCGAGACTCGCAGCTGATTTGACAATGCCTATACCAATAATTGGGAGAATTATGTACCGAACACAAACTATTCCAAGTACAACCACCGGTTTGACTGCTGAAGAACGTAGACCTGGTTGAATTATATGACAGTAAATCTGTAAGTTTTCTGTTTGCCTAAGAGTGAAAAATTTGAGTCTTTGCTCGTGGGATTTACCTTGAATGAGGTTGCCCCCTAGTATAATTGTCATACAAGGAATGGTCCCATCTCTGCACAATTGGTTAAGTTAGTGACCCAAGATGTATGTATGCAAATGGTCAGGAGGTTATTAATGGACAAAATTGTGATAACTACCCAAGAAGTTTTGCAGTGCCTTGAACTATTCGTAAAGGAGCATTATCACCTATGATCAGATTTCTGAGCCATTTTACTGCACCAAAGATGAAACCGACAATCTGAAAGCATCAAAAAGGTATCATTAGTTATCCACATCATTCTTGGTGTATTCCTCTGTGCGAGTCAGTAAATTGAACTTACTGCACCAAGTGTTGGTGGTGCAAGAAGCTCCTCTAAAATCTCATGGAGGAACTCTACTCCTTTCTTCCAAAATGCTGTCTCTTGCTTCACTATTTTCTTTTCCTCATTTACAGGTGTATCGAGGAGATAGGTCTTATGGTCAGCCTCTAAGTCATTATTGGATGATTTAATTGCTGATATCTTAGATTCTTCTATGGCCTGAATTTTACTTGCAGATCCTTTTATCAACCGGAATGTGTATGTCCATATGTAGAAACCTCCCAACTGCACAATAAACAGTACAAAGATTCAAGTTTACTTCACTTTTTGTCCTCATCTAATCCTAATACTTGTTTTCTAAGAAACAAGAGAAGGTCAAGACTACATACCGCCATGGAAAAAGACGCATAAGAAAGGCCAACGGTTCTGCATACACTCCGGTTACCAAATGGACTCTTGTCCTCGTCGCATATTGCTGGGACCAGTATGATTGGTAGGTTTCCCATATTTCCTTTCAACCAAAATTTAAATTTTCCCCATGAGAACAATACAAACAGATATTATGATGATGATGATGATGATGATGATGATGATGACAAGGAGTTAATATTTTGTGGCAGTACCTGAAGAACAAGTTGCAACAATAAGACCTTCAAGATAAGGAGGTGGTTTCAGAATCTTGACAACCATCCACCCAAGAATTCCTCCGATTAAGAATGTAAGTCCCATGTTCACCGGCATAAACCACCTTCAATTTCACTCACAAAAAAACGTTTTTACTCAGTTACCATGATCCAAACAAGGGTAATAAAGAACCATAGGAAAGTTTTTACCATGAGATGATGTCCTCAAGTGTAACTGTCTGGGCTAGATTGGCAAACATGAGAGCTGGTGCAAATAGAACAAACACCACCTACCAAAATGAAACACTTTTAAACGATGATTGTTTGATAGGTTTTTGAGAGACCCAAGTGATTTAGTTGATGGTTTACCTTGTTCATGGAGTTACGGGCTTCAACAGGGAAGAGCTTGCACCGATCACTGGCCAAGTAAGCTCCCACAAGACTTATGATAAGAACTTGAATAACCGGCATAGAAGCCACCTCCAACAATGACAAAAATCCCATATTCTCTTTGATTCTTATGGACTGATAATAATGATGGGATTATTATGGCTTAAGCTCGGATTTTGTTTCTTCTTCTGCAGTTATCTGCAGAGAGATAAAAATCCTGAGAAGAGAGCCAAAATTCGAGGTAAGCAAGAGTTCCATTGAACAATATGTGTATATATACAGAAGTGGAAAAATTAAATTAAAAATTCATGGAATTGAGACATGCCAGAGTTTTTGAGTATTTTGAGACCTGTATCATTGGAGGAGAGTAGAAAAGTGTTTCTTTTCTTCTCTTCATGTGGGAACTAAATTACAATTCTTTTCTTTCCTTATTTATGTAAATATTGTTTTGACCCCACTAACCAATCAAAAATTTCTGTTATTACTTACTACTATATTTATTTTTTGCCATAATATATAATTATATATATATTTTTGCAAATGACTCTTAATCTAGTGACAGGCGGTAAATCCACATAAAACAGCTCATTTGTACAATCTGGGTTCGAATCCCTCAGCATATATTATGTAGAAATTTGGCTATTAGACCGGTCAGTTGTGGTTCAATATAATTTGTCGTTGACAAAAAAAAATATATATATATATATATATATATATAGAAAAAGAAAAGACCCGTTACATAGATAGTATCGGAAACTGAAATGACTGAGCAAGTTGTTAGATTAATCAAAACTTAATTAGAGCTAAATTGTCCGAGCCTTTTAAACTCTAATTAATAGTTTTTCTAGTTTATTGTGGTTTACATGATATAGGTTCAGATCGAATTTTGTTGATCAAATTAATTGGCAAAGATGAATCTAAAACAATAAACAAAAATGGTCGGGTACGACATGAGTGACGTTTTATTAAATTATATTAGTTTAGTTTGCTGTATGAAAATGAAGTGTTTTTTTTGTCAACGACAAATTATATTGGATCACAACTGACTGACTCATTAACTAAATTTTTACCTAATATAGGTATGAAAACTTGATCCCTACTTATGCAAATAAATTATTTTGAATGAATTTAGTGCAGCCATTACGGTAAGAGCCATTTGTATAAAAAAAATGAAGCGTTTCAAACACAAAATTTTACTTCACAACTTTAATATTAAATTAAATTATTTACTATAAAAAGAATAAACGATAATACATAGACAGAAAGTGTATGATGATGTGATATAAAATTTTGCTTTTGAATTTATTTTATAAGTTCTTGAAATTCCCAAACAGTTTTTAAAGCTCTAGATGGATGGATCATTTTGGTGCCATAAGTCGTTCATAATGCAAATGTATGGACCCTTGAATAAACAGGTTAAAAATTATACTAATATACATTAATCAATTACTCCACAATTAAATTATGTTTTATATTTCTTTAAAATTTATGCTGGAAAAATATTTATGTATGAATGTAGTTTGCTTTAAGAATTACTTTTGTGATACTTAAAATTACTAATTTGTGATATTTGTTGCAATTGACGTTTGGTGAGTCAACAAACATTTGTATGTAGTCACAGAAAACACATCAATGTTTTTATAATATGTGGATCTTATTATCAACTACTATATATATGAACATTATATAGTGTAATATATATATATATATATATTCCCAAAATTGAATAAAGAATTCTTTTTCTGATAATTTTAAATGTTAAGAAAATGTTAAGTAAGTTAGACTACGTAAAGTGCTATGCATATATGTTTAGGATGGCTGAGATGTAATTAACAATTTGTTAAGAAAAATCAGATTTGAATATAATCAAACAATTAATAAAAAAAAAAGGATATGAATCAATTGTGGAGCCCAAATATTAAAGATTCAAAGTATCGAAATTTGGATCTCATACGCAATATCTCAATCATTTCATTATTTTTTGGTCACGTGTTTCATAATAAGTTAGATAATATATATATATATATATATATATATATATATATATAT
The DNA here is from genome assembly GCA_023374145.1 of Lepidium sativum. Taxonomy (NCBI): domain Eukaryota; kingdom Viridiplantae; phylum Streptophyta; class Magnoliopsida; order Brassicales; family Brassicaceae; genus Lepidium; species Lepidium sativum. The sequence continues at coordinate 41,060 of JAKUCM010000557.1, forward strand.
ATATTAATAGCTTAATATGTTGAAGCAAACCAAAAACAAATATTACTTTATAATACACATAACAATTATATATCAGTATAAAAACCTAATTAGATTTGCCGGACTTTCAAAATTGTAGAAGAAATATCAGAAAGAAGATTTTCTTATTTGGATTTGGAAAATTTATGTTTTGACTATTACATAATGTTTGTATATATATAATAGTATGGGTCCACGCAAATATAATATGTTCCATGTGGTAATAATATAACATATATATAATTGTACATTTACATTGTTAATAATTTATGCTGAATAAGTCGACACGTTAACTTAGCAGTTTTTTTATTTTTCAGAAATTTAAGTTAATTTTTTTTGTCAAACGGTAAATTATATTGGGGTATAATTGACCGGGCCCAATATCTAAATTTCTACATAATGTAGGGTCGAAGGACTCGATCTCTGGTTATGCAAATGAGCTGTTTTATGTAGACTTACCGTCCGCCACTAGATTAAGAGCCATTTGCAGAAATTTAAGTTTATTATGTATGTTATAGGGAAAGTATATATTGTACGGTTAAATATTCAGCTCGACAATTTTTCTGCAAGTTTTTTTTTAACGGTAAAATGAATTATATTATAAATTACGAATATAATTACAACCGATGCACAAATGCTGCTTCTCTCGATTTACGGGTTAGGAAATTCGCTTTATGGTTTTCCGCAAGTTTAATTTTTAAAATTACATAGTCTCACATAGAAAAATTTATGTTAACTATAAAAAAAATTATATGTTACACATAAACATATTGAGTTGGCAAAAAAAAATAAAAATAAATAAACATATTGAACATGACACATGCATTTACATAAGCGTATATAATGGATCTAAATTAGTTAAATAATTTTTCTACAACTCATATTATATGAAGACAAAAAAGATATATACACCATATATCATGATTCTTCAACTTAAATTATTGGTAATGAATTTTTTTTTATCAATGTTTTCCAAATAATATGATTCGTGTTCAATCCTGTCAAATCTTCAATTCAAAAAACAAAACTGAAAATAAGTTCAAAACGTGTAAACATGTTATGAGTTATATATATCGTTTTCATGGTCAAAATAAAATGTTTAAGCAGACGTGTAAACATACAAATTTGTCAATTTGGATTATGAGTCATTCAAGAAAAGAACAACGTATTTATAAATATAAAAAGTACCTGATTAATCATGCATGATCTCGCAAATAGTTTTTAGCCTAGTGGCTGGCGGTAAATCCATTTAAGAAACTTCATTTGCATAACTAGGGATCGAGTATCCCCACCTGCATTATATAGAAATTTGACTACTGGACCGACCAGTAGTAATCCAACTAATTTACGGTTAACAAAAAAAAATCATGCATGATCTCAGGAGAGGATCTATCTCTATCAAATGCATTAGAAAAAGAGAAAATTTACGTAGAGATTAGAAATAAAATGTAAAAAAATCACTAAAAGAAAAAAGTAAACAGTTATTCGTATTTTAAGCGTATTTATTTTGTGACCAAAGAACGTGGAAAGAAGACTTCATAGAGAAAGAGAATTGAGAAGTTTTAATTCATAAAAAAATTTCTTTTTCTTTCTAAAGTTAGTATCAAAGACGTCTCTCTCTTTGTCATATGATTATTTTATTACTTTTGGAAATATCTAATTAGTTTCATCTATCACATCACCTATTATTATTGGTCAATAATTTGTTATAAAAATTATAAAATACCCTTATATATGTATATATATCATCAACTAACAAAATAGTTGTAGCCTTGTCAAGATCAAGTAATGCACCAAAGTTCTCGAGTTAAAATGAAAGAATTTAAAAACGTATTTTCAAACAATGAAAATAGTGTTTAAATGACTACTTTAAATCATGACAAACTTTTTACGATAGTTATATGTTCCAATCTAATATATTTAGAATTCGACTTTACTATATTATATATGATAATTAATATAAAATTTTAAAGATATGTTTGGATCATATATTATTTTATCGATCTAATTATTAATAATAATTTTTTTGAGTGATATTTTCAAATTTTTATTTTAAGCACTGAGTCCAAAAAAATGATAATTGATAATTAAATAATTATTTCATTTTCAAACAATCCTTAATAGTTACTTCCTTTGTTTTATTTCATAGTGTTTTTAAAAAATTGTTTTTTTATTATAAGGTGTTTTACATTTTTCTATACAAAATTAATGGTGTAACCTGATAAATTGCACATACCAAATTGAAAGGACCAATCATTACTACTGAGATATTTGAGAATCGCCTAACATCATAAACTATAGGTTTAATATTAATAATTATGATAACTTACTTTTAACAAAAACTGTTTTTCTTTTCTTTTTTATAATATTTGCACAAAAAACTTAAAGATAATTCCAATTATTCATGTGATCCAGAAAAATAGAGGAGACATAAAACGAATAGATGCATGTGTCAATTATTAACCAACAAAAATGATTTCACGTGAACCACATTTCTCCTCTTTCATATTCGGTTCAAATTCTCAATATATCGCAAATGGTTCTTAGCCTAATGGTCGGCGGTAAGTCCACTTAAGACAACTCATTTACACAACCAGGGATCGAGTCTTCCTACCTATAGGAATTTGGCTACTGGACCGGCTAGTTGTGGCTCAATTAATATGTCGTTGGCAAAAAAAATTCCAACATATCCAAATTCGTCTTTATTGAAGACAAATGGGCCTAGCCCATGTATTTAACACCGGCCCAATACTAGTCTAATAAAACTCTTTTAGTGGCCCAATTTCTTTGTGTTGATATTATTTCTCCGTGACTAAATCAATGCGATATGCTTAAACCCATCTTTAGTTGAATCTCAAACTTATTCACTAACAAAAAATTTCATATATTAAATGATTATAATTTTATTTTATTATATAAAATTATATCTTAAATTATTTATTAACAAAATTCTTCTATGTTGGATTTAACAATCCTGAATTTTTACTATATTTTTATATATTTTAAAATCCTAATTCTTCTATGTAAATTTTAACAAAATGTTTATTTCTATTCACAATATCAACATAAAAATTCTAAATAATTATATTTATTTATAATTATAAGACAAAATACTCACAAATATTTATCTCATGTGGAATATAAAATATAATAAGATAATATTCTTTTATACGATTCTTCAAGATGATAGTTTTTTTGTTACTGATTTTGATATGTTTAGAGAATTGATTGACAACACCAATTTTAAATATAAATTATTGATAATTGAATCAAGTTTAGATCAGATCGGATTGGACATCATAAATCACAATATCTGATAATATATTAAATTATAGAATTATCTCATTCAAAATAAATTAGCAATGAATTGAGAAACTTTATATCAGAATAAATTAGTATATATTAGTTAAGATTTTTTAAATTTTTTTTGATATGGAATAACATTCCTAAATATATA
>JAKUCM010000558.1:0-14924 GCA_023374145.1 Lepidium sativum
AAATCTTCGTATTTTCTAATCGATACATTATTTCTGCATAGATACATATAAAATATATACCCATCAACATATTCATTCATGCTCACAGGTAAAAGAGAATAAAACTAAAAGATAATGTCGTTCACATAGAAACTTATTTAAATGCTTTTGACAAAGTCTTCAATGCAAATCAAATTTAGTTGACACTTACTCTTTTTTTTTTCCGTTTCTTATTGACAGGTAAAAAAGAATTTGGCCATTCCACATATTTTTCATTCTCCAATTCCTTAATTAACTAACTGATGAATGTGGAATGGAAAAGCATGTCGAATTAAAAACTTCCTCAATTTCTCACAATTCCTCATACACTATTTGGACTCATAGTTTTTGTAAATTTTGTTTTGTCAAATTTATTTAATATTAAAAGTGAAGTGTCGAACTGCAAAATTACATTGTCCACAAGTGATCTATAGATAATTTTTTAATATAATGGGCTAAATTTTTTATTTTATGGTTAAGAGAACAAAAAATAAAGACTAAGGAATAAACTAAACAAACTCATGAATGAGAGTAATCTTCTATATAAAATTGTAAGATTGGCCAGAAGTCTGGATCGTCGATTATTTTCTTGATTTCTGGCAGTTTGTTGTGAATTCCACATCTTAAATTTGAAGAGTGATTAAACCTTAATTAGGTTTTCAATATACACAAAATGATTATTTAATTAGTTTTTAGAAAAGTATTAGTTAGTTATATGGCCTTAATTAAGGAGAAGAATAATGAGGTCAACCATGAAAGAAAGAGTTAACTTAATGTCAGTGTTAAGTACAATTTTGCCACTACCTAATGTTAGAAAATTGGATTAGATTAATTCACTAATTGAACATATTAAAAACAAACAAAAAATCGAAAGTGATTAGGAAACTCCAAAACCACGTACGTTGACCAAATTAATAATTCGAAAACCATCTTTTGACGCCCATAGTGAACTACTGAAACCGGTTTGGTTCCTGCATCATCACTTTTCCATCTCCGGAAAACCGGAAATTTTGTACTTGTTGCTTTGTAAATGATTTTATCGAAATATTTTAGGAATATATTTTCAGTTTTGGGAAGAAAAAGATAACTAATTTTTTTAATATATTCAATAATCTGTCAATTTGTTCTACACATGGTAGTTGTTCGTATATGTCTGTTTCTAACAATCTTATTTAGCTGTCACGACTTAACCAAACTGGTCCAACATACATTGTTTTGGAGAAAATAATAAACAAGTTTTTCTTTTTGTTTAATTTTAGTTATACGTAATCTTGATTATTAATGACATCAATCCATTGGTTTGTGTTTTTAGCATACCAAATCCGAATGCAAATCTATTAGTTTTGAAACAAATATATTGAAAAAAAAACCTTAGCTTAGATGTCACAATTCAATGACCGTTGCTTTAATAAAAGAAAATCTAACCAATATACGTTGACATTATTAATTTAGTTAAGAAAATGGTCTTCATTAAGTAGGGCTTTGGATATTAATTATAATTATTAATGGTTAGATTATATTAAAATAAAATAATTAAGATGGAGGTACATAATGTAGGCACACAGAAAATGCGGCGATTCGAGCCAAACTCTGTTACCACAATGTCTTCGCCACGCGATCACTCTTTCATTTGCATGCCAACTTTTTTGAACGTCGAACCTCTCTAACTCTTTATACTTCCGATTTTACCCTTTTCTTATTTTAGTAATTTCGTTTTCGTCTCCAAAATGTTTTTGGCAATCCAACATTATTGAACTATAGTCAGATGTCAGAATAGTTTAATACAAAAATATTAATTCGCTAGGCGTTATGAAATGGACAAAACTCTAAGCTTCCATATGACAACATAGAAATCGGCTTATATAATATACATATAACAATATACGTGATAACTTTTTTTTTGTGAAAGGATATACTTGAACAGTATTTTACACGCATAAAGCTTTACTTTCCTAAATAAAGATATTTTTTCTTGTCCTTTACTAAAGAAATTCATAGATATATATATATATATATATATAACAATTAAGGGATTTGTTTCGACTTTAAAATGAGAAATCTTACATATTTATGACATTAAATTCACAAAATTGATGAACAGAAATAGAGTTTACACGTCAGAAATTACAGCCAAAATAATACGACAAAGTCCATCCCTTGGTATGATCTCTCGGACCAAAACCCAGCAACTTCTTCTCATAAATACCTCTTCTTCACTTCTTCTCCTTCTTCTTCTTCTTAAGATCTGGACCGTACTGTACTTTCAGTTTCTCTCAAAACCCAAAAAGCAAAATCCCATTTTCTTTTAACATTCCCTCCTCTGTTAAAATGCGTATGAGCTGTAACGGATGTCGAGTTCTTCGTATAGGCTGCAGTGAAAACTGTAGCTTAAGACCTTGTCTTCAATGGATCAAATCCTCTGAATCTCAGGCTAACGCCACTGTCTTCCTCGCTAAATTCTATGGCCGTGCTGGTCTCATGAACCTCCTCAACGCTGGTCCTGATCATCTCCGTCCTGGTTCGTATTGGCTTTATAAGCTAATTCATCGAGAATTGAACTAGGGTTCCTAGGAAAAAGAGTATTCTGTTTCTTTCTGTTAACATGCATGTAATGATTGAGTTTTGGTGTTATAAATTTTGCAGCTATATTTAGATCATTGCTGTATGAAGCATGTGGGAGGATTGTGAATCCGATTATGGATCAGTTGGTTTACTATGGTCTGGGAAATTGGCATCTTTGTCAAGCAGCGGTTGAGTCAGTGATGAGAGGCTCTCCAGTGACTCCGATCACATGTGATGCGGCGGTCAATGGTCAAGCTCCTCCTTTTAACAAGCTTTGCGACAACGACATGTGTCAAGCAGAGACGAGAACCTGAAGAGACGGATCCGTGGTGCATGCAAAGAAGAGAGAAGAAACGAGAGGTCGTTGAGTCATGAGTGGTCAATGATCATCAGTCTCCTGTTTCGTCGGAGGAGACGACGACGGAGGAACCAACGAGTTGGATTGGGCTTGAGCTGACTTTGGGGTTGGAGCCTGTGGCACGTGGGAGTCACGTGGTGCCAATGAAGAAAAGAAAGTTGGAGAGATGTGGCACGTGTGAGGATGAGGAAACGTGTAAGATTGAGCTTGACTTGTGTGTAGCGAGTGAAAATTGTGGTTTAGTTACAAGTTTTGGTGTTTAGTTTTTAGGTGTACAAATAGAGAGAGCTTAATGAATCTCCTTTTGGAGTTCTTTTGTTTGCTTTGTTACGCAATGTCGCTGTTCTTTCATAAATGTGAATGACTTAACAAATCTACTAACGTTTTAGAAATATCTTGGATTTCTTTTTTATTTATTTTATTTTAAAATAACAATTAGATCGATAAAATAATTTTCTTTTTTAAGAAGAAGAGAACAAAATTCAAGTTTGAAGCTCGAATTCAAGTGAATATGATGAGAACAGCCAGTACTAGCGTAATCCAATACTTGAGCGACACTTTGAAAATCTGGGAAGCTTTTAGGTTCCAAAATTCCATGGACAGCTAGCACTAGTGTAGTTTAATAGTAGAGCGTTACTTCAATGATTGAGTGTTAGTTTGGAAAGTTTAAAAATTCGGACATGTATTTGTGCCTAACATTTCTTAAGAGATTTTATATGGTTTTTCTTGATTCCTTTGATTTGGGGTATAGTTTGATAGGATATGGAAATATCAGCGACCGCTACTATGATTAAATGTATAGCCACTATTGTATATTCTGTTTTCCTATTGTTAATATACACCTTTGTGTATATAACCTCATATTATCAATAATACAAATCTTCTTCTTCTCTTCTCTGTTTTACTCTTTAGCTTGCTTCAATTCTCCTATGTTTTCATTTTATTCTCTATAATAATTATCTCTTTATCTCATAGCTTCAATTGAGTCCATTGCTGATCGAACCACTATTTTCAGTACACAAAATTCTCAAACCACGCTATTATTTGTAAACATGTCAAGTGTTATCAAGCTCACAGCCAACAACTATCTCATGTGGCGAAATCAAGTTAGAGTCCTCCTTGAAGGACATGAACTCCATCACTTTATCGATGACTTATGTGATACCGTCATCAACTGTTGTTACTAATAAAGCAGTAACTCCAAATCCAGCATATGCGTTATGGTGTCGACAAGATTGTTTTCTTTACAATGCCATTATTGGATCCGTAACCAAAAATATGTGGATTCCAAGTCAAAGATAAGGATTGAAAAGAGACGAAGTCGAAAGAATGAACTGGAACAAAGACTTGCTGATCAAGGCAAAATGAAGATAAAGAGCTGTTGACGTAAATGACAGATCTATATCAAGCATAAATAAAACTTTCCATAACTAGAGAGCTTTCCATTTCTGAGGGATTAGGGGAGATTCTAGGTTTAGGTTTATAAAAGAAAATATTAGGGTTGACGTGGCCGACAACACTTTTAGAGCTTTGGGGAGAGAGTTTTTGTTGGAGCTTAGAGAGAAAGAGAAACCTCTTATACTCGTTATCACGCAAGGCTAAAGAAATGACATTTGTTGGCTATAAAATGCATCATCAAGTATGTGAAAGGCACAATGAATTTGGGTATCTACTTCACTAAGGACACAACCAGTAGTATGGTAGGGTACTATGATACTAAGTAGACAACTTTGTTAGATGATAAAGGAAGCACAAGTGGAGGATGTTTCTTTATGGGTAAAATTCCGATCTCTTGATTAAGCAAGAAGCAAAATTGTGTTTCATTATCCACAGTTGAATAAAAAGGCTATAAATATAGCAAACAATCTTGTATTGCATCCTCGAACAAAGCACATCATGATTAGATATCATTTTACTCGAGAACTTGTTGAGGAGAAACTAGTCATTATTGATCATGTGAACGCAAAGCATCAATTAACAGATATTTTCACAAAACCATTAGATTTTAACCGGTTCATTCAATTAAGATCTGACATAAGTGTTTGTGAAATCTAAATCTCTCACGGGCGTGTAAGGTGTGGACATGTACAAGCATTGGGAAGTAATTTTCCAGCTGAACCTTTACGAGTCGATGGTATATGTTTGTTTCTGCACAATATGGAAAACAACTGCATGTCATGCCGTTCTGTGTAGATTTAGTACAAACATATGTGTCACTGTATCTCGAGAAGTCAAAGAGCTAAGGAGAGCAAATGTATCAAATGATTGAGAAGTCAAGAGATATCTCAGATACATCTCTATGTCGTAACTTAGCATAATGAGCTTATATGCGAACACCAAGTTGAGAAATTAAGTGATACTTGTGTTCCATTCTTGCATAAAAAAGGAGTAAAGATGAGCAAAAATGAACTGAATCAAGCAATGATTTGATCCCTCTAAGTGCATTAATGTGTGTACCATATACAAAAGCCTCATTGATCTTTCTGGTACACACAAATGTCTGCTTCTCCAAAGAAAATTCCAGCTGCATGACATACAGAGACATGAACAGAGTACTGTTAATTTAAGAGGATAAATGTATGACATGTGAAAGACTAGCCACAGAAGCCAACCGCTGTCAACTTGGATCCTTGGCTGTACAAGAACTTCTAGAAGTAAGTCATGTGGTCTTTCTGCTAATTACACACCTCGCTGAAAGTCAGTCACATGCAAGTGTGTAAACATAATTTTTGTATATTTCTGGATTAGCTTAGTTAGCATATTTTTTTCGTACTATGTGTTCACATGCTCAGTTTTGATTCAGGTCACTCATATGTTCATGATTATATGATCTCTCTGATCCTCCGTTTGGGCTACACGAGTCTGTTTCTTGTATATGTCTCGTATTACTGTATATATCTGCTTGGAACAGATAATTGTTTAAAAATGTGGAGCCTATTAGGCCCAACTTATTAGGGTCACTAAAAGTTTTTTTTGAAGGGAAAAAGAATCTTAGGGTTTCTAAAGCTGTCTCGGGTATCACCACTGTCATTCATTTTCTTCTCCTTGCTCTCTGCGACACGCATTGTCAGTTTGTTCAAAAGAAGAAGAAAAAGCATTTTTCAATCCTCTCTAAAGAAATCATGAAATCGATGTTGTCTTCCCTCTCTCTTCTTGTGGGTCATCAATTGTCTTCATCGGTGGCGAAGGATAGTTCATCCTCATCCTTTCCAATGAAGAAATCGCATGTCTCTCCATCAAAATCACAACCAGAAAAGTCTTCAGAAAACTCGCTTTCGCTCAAAAATCTGTAGACGGTGGGGAATCGCGACTGAGGGTGGAAAAGGTGGATGATTCGGAAAACCCACAAGGTACAAATCTGGGTTTTGATAATTCGAGTGTTGATAAAAACAGAAATTTGATAGACGAATCGCATCTAGTTCCTCTACATACTATAATGAATCCTCCGTTCTTGAAGCCGTTGTTTATATAAGTGACTAAATCTCGATATCGTGACTATACCAAGGGTTCTTCGTCTAAAAACCCTAAGCCAATCAAGGAAAAAAAATCTCTGGTGGTTAGTCTCGCTGATCTAACGAAGTCTCCTTCCCACGGGTCAAAGGTTTCTCTTGTGCCTCATGTATTGTCTCGACTCCGACAACACTCTAACACTGCATAAGCAGAACCAAATAGTAAGCGTCAGAAGAAGGACAAAGGAAGAGTTCCTGTTCAAGTGAAGAAAGAGGATAATCCCAGAGTCGACAACTCTGTATCTGTAAAAGAAAGGTATGAAATTATCTCTACCTCTAAGCATAATCTGAAAGAGAAAGTATTTATATTTGATGAGGGGGAGATAAAAAAGGATATCATCGAAGATGCTAGGCCTATGAGAACAGTGTCTAAAATCTTCCCTTACGATAAAGAGGTTCTGTTTGAGTTCTTGGTTGTGTTGTCTTCGACAATTATCTCTGAAAAATCAGTGAAGGTTCAAATTCATGGTATTTTGTTTGAATTCTCTTCGAGCCATGTTAATAGTCTGTTTGGAATGCATAACATTGATGACTCTTTGACTCAAGAACACATGGTTCATATAAGTAAAAATGTTGTGGCTGTCTTTCTCTCTGATAATAAGGTAACTGTTTAAAAGGGTATACGCTCTTCATCGTTCGAAGAAATTCTAAATTTTCTCTAAAGATGGGCTTCAAAAACTGGTTACCAACAAATAACGAGACATTTTTTCAGAAATTCTGAGGAAGAATCGTGTACATGATAACTAAAAGGGTTGCCATTTAACTTTGGAAGAGTTGTGTTTGGTCATGTATTATTTGTTGTTCAGAATCCTGAGTCTAAGCTCTGGCTCCCGTATCCCAATCTGCTATACAGACTCTTCACTGCACATTATCAGATTCGAGAGAAACTTGAAGGTATTCCCAAACCTCCACCCGCACAGAAACCTGTTCGACAGACTGCTGCCACAAGGTAGAAAACAACAAAACCAACAATTGCAAATGGAACATCCTCCAATATTTGCAATCCCCGCATGTTAGCTATGGTATCTAATATGGGGAGAAACCTTTGACTGAAATTATTAAATGCGATGTAGTTTGTGCCATGCCTTGTACCCTGCGTTTTTCTATATATGATCTTGAAACAAGTACAATGGAAATTTATTATCAAATTGAGCTTAAAAGGGGATATTGAACCTGCATTGATTCCAAGTCAAAGACAAATATTGAAAGGAGACGAAGTCAAAAAGAGGAGTTGTAACAAATATTTGTTGATTAAGGCGAAACGAAGACAAAGAGTTGTTAACGTAAATGACAGATCTCTATCAAGTAGAAATGGAAGTTGACATATCTTGATCGTTTTCCATTTTTGAAGGATTTAAGAGAAATTCTAGGTTTAGGTTTTCGTCCTATAAAAAGGACATTAGAGTTGGTGTGGCCGACAACACTTTTAGAGCTTTTGAGGGAGAGTTTTTGCTTGAGCTTAGAGAGAAAGAAAAACCTCTTGTGAGCGTAGCATTGTTATTACTTGTTCATTCGTTTTGTATTGACGAGAATTATAACCAATAGGTGTAAGACTTTTGTAGAAAAGTTTATATCAATAAAACGAAGTGTTTGTTGGATTGGTGGTTTTCCGATTAAAGTTTTGTGTGCTCGTATATGTGAAACTTCACCAACCACTTATGTTCAAACTCTCGTTTCTACTGCCACTACAACGGAAGGCAGTTTGGAATACTTTGGCTGATGCTTTTGGGAATCCAACTCGTGGTTATATTCGTCAAATTAAATATTAGCTGCGCACGTGTGTCAAAGGCACACAGTCCATCACTGAATACATGTGTCTCATGAAAGCCAAATCATATGATTTAGCTCTTCTAGGATATCCACTTGATGTAGAGGATCTTACATAACACATACTTGCTGGTTCAGGAGAAGAATACAAATCAGAAATTGATGTTATCAGTGGTCGTGACAAGCCGATCTCTTTTACCGAGCTGATCAAGCGCCTTTTTAATTGTGAATCAATGATTCTGTGCAGTGACAACGCCTCTGTCACACTAAGTGTCACCAATGCTATGAATACTCATTCTCGCCAAGAGAACAATTGCTCCAACAACTACAATAAAAAACGCAACTACAACAACTCAAGTTTGTCTTCAAACTCAAGCCATCTTACTAACAACAATTAATCTCGCATGCCTTACAACGAAAAGTGTCAAGCATGTGGTATCCAAGCCCATATCGCTAAGTATTGTCCTGAGTTTTGTCTAGGTCGTGGTTAAGTTTCCTTGTAGTGGATTTCAATTGAAACCTTCCTAAATGCAACCGTGGCAGTCCCAAACTAATCCTCATGCACATGTAACATAACTCTTTGATTCTTCGACATTGCTAGTTGACTCTAGGGCCTGCCATCACATGACAACTGATCTTGGAAATCTCTCTGTTCATAATCCATATGATGGAGGTGATAATGTGCTCCTTGGTGATGGCTCTGCCTTGCCCATCTCATACTCTGGTTCCTTTTTCTTACCCTCTTACACTCGTCTTTTCATATCTAATAGTGTCTTATGTGTACCGTCTTTAGATAAAAATATGATTTCAATGTTTTAATTATGTACGACTAATGGCATTGTGGTTACTTCTACACCAACTTATTTTCAGGTTCAAGATTTTCAAACGGGAGCTCTTTACTTGGAAGGCAAACCTAAAGACGCTACCTATAAATGGCCTCAAAACCGATCCTTAACAACACCATCTCTAGCGTTGGCTTCCACTATCAAGAACTATTTATCCGATTTGCACTCTCACCTAGGACTAGGGATGTTACTTTGGGTAAAAAAAACCGGCCCGACCCAAACCCAAAATAAACCCGTCCAGAAAAAACCCAAAATAAAAAAACTCAATAAGACTTAAACTCTTATTAAGACTACCCAGAAAAAACCCAGTAATATATGAGTTTTATATGGGTACCCACATATAAAAAGAGAAAGAATTATAATACTATAAATAATTCAAAATAGGAGAGAGTAAAAAAAAGAGAGAGAATAAACAAGAGGAGAGAAAGTAAAAAGAGGTGAGAGAGTAAAAAGAGGAGAGAGGATAAAAAAGAGAGATAGAGTAAAAAGAGGAGATAGACTAAAAACAGGAGAGATAGAGTAAAAAGATGAGAGATAGTAAAAATAGGAGAGAGTAAAAATAGGAGAGAGAGTAAATAGAGAAGAGACAGAATAAAAAAGGGAGAGAGAGTAAAAAGAGTAAAAAAGAGGAGAGAAAGTAAAAAAGAGAAGAGATAGTAAAAAGAGTTGAAAAGAGGAGAGAAAGTACAAATAGCTAAGAAAAGAAGAGAGATTAAAAAGAGGTAAAAATAGGAGAGAGAGAGTAAAAAGAGTTAAAAAGATGATAAAGAGTAATAAATAGGAGAGAGAGTTAAAAATATAAGAGAGAGTAAAAAGAGTTAAAAAGAGGAGAGAGAGTTAAAAAGAGGAGATAGAGTAAAAAGAGGAGAGAAAGAGTAAAAAGAGGAGATATAGTAAAAAGAGGAGAGAGAGTAAAAAGATGAGATATAGTAAAAATAGGAGAGAGAGAGTAAAAGATAAGAGAGAGTAAAAAGAGGATATAGAGAAAAAAAAGGAGATAGAGTAAAAAGAGGAGATATAGTAAAAAGAAGAGATAGAGTAAAAAGAGGAGAGAGAGTAAAAAGATGAGCTATAGTAAAAATAGGAGAGAGAGTAAAAAGATGAGAGATAAGAAAAATAGGAGAGAGAGTAAAAAAGAGGAGAGAATAAAAAAGAGAAGAGAGAGTAAAAAAGAGGGTAATTAAATAAGAAAGTAAAAAAAAAGAATACAAAAAAGAAGAGAGTTAAAAAGTAAAAAAAACAATAGAGTAAAAAAATATAAAGAGTAAAAAAAGGAGAGAATATATAATTGAAAGCCCATTGGGTACCCGTTACCCAATGTGTATACCCGAAAAAAACCCATTTGTTATGGGTAATACCCAATTAAAGCCCGGTTATTTTTTGTTATTGAAATAAGACTTTGGGCTTTTATTTTTCTTCTAGGTTTTGGGTACCCAATGGGTAAAAACCCAAAAGTAACATCTCTACCTAGGACACCCTACTTTCCTAGTTTACAAAAACTTATTTTGCAATTTCATTTACCTGTTTAGAACACAAGTTTGCTTGCTAATCATTGCACTTCGTCTTGATGATTTTAAGTATTATGTTATATTTGTTGATCATTTTACTAGATACACTTGGTTGTATCCCTTAAAGAAAAATTCACAAGTTTTTAATGTTTTCTCAACGTTTGAAAGTTTTGTTGAAAATCAATTTCAAACCAAATTGAGAACTCTATACACGGACAGTGGAGTGAATTTATTGGTCTTAGGACCTTCCTCTCAAGTTACAGTATATCGCATATGACAAATCTTCCTCACACGCCAGAACATAATGAAATAGTTGAACGATGTCACCGACTCATAGTCGAGACGGGTCTAGCTCTTATGTCTCATGCGTCTCTGCCTATTAGACCTATGTGTTTGGAATAGCGGTCTATTTATTAACTGCATGCCTTCACATACTCTTATTTTTTATACTCCTTTTTATCGCTTGCATGGTCACCGTCCAAATTACGAAAATTACGAGTTTTTGGGTGTCTATGTTTCCCTTGGCTTAAACCTTATACATCTCATTAACAAGATGCTCGCTCTTCTCCTTGTGTATTTCTAGGATACTCACCTACATAACATGCATATTTTTGTCTTGATCCACTAACCTGTCGAATATATACTTCACGAAATGTTGTCTTTCATGAAGCAGTATTCCCATTCTCGACCGCTTTACCCATTAAAAATAGTAATGATGATCTCAAGCTCTCGGTCCAGTATTCTCACCCAATAGTCTTGCTTGTTCTACAACTGCCTTCTCCACCACCTATATCACCACCAACGTCCATGTCACCTACATTGAATGTCGAACTCATATTCTGTACATGCTGCACATGCGTTGGAGCCTCACCCCGCATCTTCACCACCACCAACGGCTGATCAACCATCATCAATATCACAACCTCAACAGTCTCTGGAACACACCAATACACCATTGAGATTCTTCCTTAATCTCTCTGTCAACTAATACACCGCCACCACCACAAAGTGTATCAACAAACTTATCCAGAAAATTAATCTCAACAAGACTGTCACACCACAATTAGATACCATAATGAAGATAGTCGCAGAAGCTCTAAAGAGACCTCACTGGCGTAAAGCCATGAGTGATGAAATTAACTCACAAATACGTAACCATACATGGGATTTTGCATCTAAATTTAATGCTTCTAATTTGGTTGGTTGTAGGTTGATCTTGACTATAAAGCGTAACCTGGATGACATTATACAATGTTACAAGGCTAGGCTTGTTGCTAAAGGTTGCACAACGACCTGGTGTAGATTTCAAAGATACCTTGAGTCCCGTTGTCAAAACAGCAACAATTCGAATCCGTCTTAGCACCACTATAACAAGGGATTGGTCATTAAAACAACTCGATGTTAACCATGTGTTACTCCAAGGACACCTTGACGAATAAGTCTATATGACTCCACCACAATGCTTTCAAGACAAGGACAATCTATACGTTATTTGTAAACTTAGGAAAGATGTCTACGACATCAAATAAGTACCACGAGCATGATATAATGAGCTTCGTACATTTATCCTACAATCTTGCTTCACCAACTCCATATCGAATGCCTTGGTGTTCATCTACAACATAGATGATGTTCTACTGTACATGCTGGTCTACGTTGATGATATCATCATCACATGCAACATCACATCACATATATTACAGTTCATCGATTCCATTTCTAATTGCTTTTCTCTTACAGATTTGGGTGATCTCTCTTATTTTCTTGGCATATAAGTAATCTAAACTAAGGCTGGTTTACATCTCACTCAACATCATTACATTGCAGATCTCCTACACAAGTCAAATATGGATGATGCTGATATGTAAGCATTTTAACTAGTTTTAGGTGTCTCATTTAATCTAGTTTTCATGCATTTCATAACATTTTCATATGTTTTAGAGTCCATATAGCTTTATGTGAATACTTTGAATTTGCATAGCATACATATTGCATTTAAGGAGTTGTTAAGTACTTGGATAACACAAAACGGAGTATTCTAGACGTTGTGGATGATCTGGAATGAATGATCAGCTTTGATGCAGCAATATGAGCATTGGGATGCATTTGGAGTTGAGTCTCTGGTCGAGTCCCCGTTCTCACTCAAGTCGTAGGTCGAGTCCGCCATCTGTCTGGAGACTCTAGTCGAGCGATCTTGTTACAAATCATTTGAGTCTACTTTCTTAATTTTATGATTATGACGTTTACTTTGACTATTGCTTTGATTGTTTCACCAATGGCTTCTAAGTAGATCAATTTAGGGTTTTTGAGGGAACGGATTAGACCAGCGTGGATCTTAAGTTCTCTATGTTGCTTGAGAGTAGATTAACATATATATCTTCTGTTTTGGTATTGTTAATGCTTATTTCTTTCTGATCAATTGACATTTGTTCTAAGACATTCTAGCACCCGAAAAATGTTAAAGAAATTGTCTGATTTAACCGTAGTAGAGATTTACATTCTTAGCTCAAGAGATTGAATGTCTAAGGTGTTTGCTAAAATTGTTTGGTTGTTGCTTCATGCCAGTTATGTTTTTAAACGCTTATGATGATAAGATCTGTTGATAGCTTTTCACCAATTGTTTACCATGATAGTGGATTAAGTAGTAATTACAAACTAATTTTCTAGAGATCCGCTTTGATTGAGTCTTGCTAAGCAATATAGTAGTTTAAGTGAGACGCTGGTCCATGATGTCCACCATTCTTTGCACTGCTTGATTTTCTGTTTTCACAACACTATGTTTTCACTGCACTTTATTCTATCACTTTTAAATTTCTTATTTGGATTCCTTTGTTGCTTATTTGATTTTTATTTCTATTTCATATTTGTTCATATTGCTCATTTTGGTTGATAGATAACAAACCATTGAATCTATTTGGCTTGAATTAGAGTAGTCTATTATATTCTGATTGCTAGTTACAATCCCACTTAAATTGATACATATTAAATTTCATCAAAATCTTGCTGTAATAGGATTTGAAAATTAGAGTAAAAACCTGTTATCAAATTGGTGGTGTTACCAACTGTGTGTTTGTTTGCTACATTTATGGTTTTAGACTTTCTGAGACCAAGTTATTTTTCTTCCACGTTGATCACTTACATGTAGTTATGCCTTTGTTTTTCTGTTTTAGGTGATTTTGCAACTCTCTAATTCAACTCGACCCCACTATTCGAGTTGAGATCACTTGTTGTATGCATACATGTTCCAAAGGCAGTCAGATCCTTTTATGTTTTTGTGACACCATCGACCGACTTCCACGAGATCTGAGAAAGCAGAGAAACCATCTCTACTATGAATATGAAAACTCAATGTCAATGGACTTACTAGAAGCATCAAATACACAAAAACCTCCCCAAAAGTACCTGAACATGGACCTCAGGAGAAGAGGACTAGAACAGTTGAAGCATGTGATGCTTCTAGCCATCACATGTAGCAACATGGTATTGTTCCTCATGTTATTCAGAATAATAACTTCGAGATCAAGAACGGTCTCATATCCATGATACAATACCACAAGTTTCTTGGATTACGGGATGAGGATCCTCTTGATCATCTTAATGAGTTTGAAAGGCTTTGCAGCTTAACAAAGATAATTGGACTTGAGTTGTTGGTTCATGCAGAGAATGCTAAAGATACTGAGGAAAGTAAAGCTCAGCAATAGAAGGATGACCTAATCAGATATAAGGCTGATTAACAAACTCCATATGTTAAACTCAACCAACTCACTCCAATTGACCACAGTCGAGTGTAACCTCCTATGGAGAAAGTTTCACCTGAAATTCAACTCGAGCAATCCACTCGACTGGCACCCTGTGATGCTCACAAACAATTTGCTCATCAAGAAACACTGAAACCATTTGTCCCTCCGCCTTATAAACCGCAATTTCCTTTCCTCCAATGGTTTAAGAAGGATGTTGCTAAGAAGTACAAAGCGCTTTTTGATAAGCAAATTCAAGTAACTGAGCTCAAGGTTCCCATATTAGAAGTTCCTAAAAGATGCAGTTAAGTAGTAAACAAAAGAGGTCGAACGTATGGTAGTGTTCACTCACGAGATCAGTGCCATCATCCAAAGGATGTTAGTGCCAAAGAAGCTTGGTGATCGTGGCACTTTCATAATTCCTTGTTCACTTGGACCCTTATCTTTTAGCAAATGCTTATGCGAGCTTTGTGCATAAATAAGTCTCATGCCACTTTCAGTTGCAATGACATTACGTTTCAACGACTACAAATCCTGCAAGATATCTTTGGTCTTAGCGAATAGGTCAGTGAGAATTCGTCACGACATTTTAGAAGATTGATAAATATTGCAATTATGAT